>PVIH01001795.1:0-216325 GCA_004025045.1 Sigmodon hispidus
GTCCTTGTGTCAGCAGGAAGCAGCCAAGACCACAATGACCTATTTCTGCCCCCCCCACCAAAAACCCAGTTTTTATATATATCAAAAAGGGTGGAATGTAAGGATTTCCAAAGCTTGCATTCACCTGGAATGTACCTGTCAATCATGTCCCTAGCTGTGGCGATGCAAACATGGGCCTACCCACCCTTTTAAAGAAAGGACTCACACGAGTGCCCGCCCCTTCCCCTTCCCCTTCTCTCTCTGCTCCCTTCTGCCCCTATCTCTGCTCCCCGCTTTAATAAACTCTAGTGTGGTACTCTCGGTGTTGAGATTCCATTCACACGTCACGTGCAAAAAACTAACAGTCTTAGTAAGTTTAAACATCTTAAATGCCATATTCAGCAGCAGCACTCTAATGAACCTGCAGACCATTATCTGTTAAGTGTACCTGATCTAAAGAACTCGTGCTTGTTTTTAGTTACTTGCTTTAGGCTATACCTTAAAAATATATACAGGGGAATAAATAAAGCTTTTTTTCTGTAATTAGTTGTATTTACTTAGCATGACTACAAGTATAATTCTGAATATATTAAAGTTTAATCATCCTCAGTTGTGGAGAGGGTGCCTAAACTGGTCTTCCCCTATAATCAAATTGATAACCACCCTAATTGTCATTTTAGAACCTTCATCCAGAAGCTGATGGAAGCAGATGCAGAGATCCACAGCTAAGCACTGAGTTAATCTCCCAGTCCAGTCGAAGAGAAGGAGGAGAGATTTTATGAGAAAATAGGTCAAGATTATGATGAGAAAACCCACAGAAACAGCTGATCCAGGCTATTAGGAGCTCAATGACTCTGAACTGACAGCTGGGGAACCTACATGGGAATGAACTAGACCTCTGAATGTGGAGACAGTCAAATGGTGTGGACAGTTTGTGAGTCCTCTGACAAGGGGACCAGAATTTATCTCCTAGTACATGAACTGGCTTTTTTGGAAAGCATTCCTTACAGAGGAACACCTTGCTCAGCCTTGATACTTGGGGGGAGAGGCTTGGTCCTGCCTCAGCTTGATATGCCAGACTGACTCACCCTGGGAATCCTTACCCTCTCTGAGGAGTAGATGGGGAGATGGGCTGGGGGGAAGCCAAGGGATGACTGGGAAGAGGGGAGGGATGGGGAATAGTGGGGAATATGCCAAAAAAAACCTTTTAAATAAAAAAAATAAAATAGCATTTTCTTAATTGAAGCTCTTTTCATGAATTCAGTCCATAGGGAGATTGACAACTTTATTTTCCTGCTCCTTACATAATGTACTATTATAGAATATAAGTTTCTTGTATGACTCAGTCTACCAAGATAGCTACAGCTTAGCAATGTTAGTAAGAGCAAGGAAATTAGACACACATTCTCAAATGAGTCTCTGTTAGCTCGAGTGGACCTTAGGTAAGGAGAGATCCTTTGCTAGAATGCTTAACTCATTTTCTTGCATCACAAGACAAAAATGGTGTTTGGTACTCATAGCTGTGGTCCTAATTTTTAGCCTTTTATTTGCCTATTTATCAAGATCATATATTAATAAAGACATTATAATAAAATACCTCATAAATATAAAAAGTTTCATAGCCTTATAAATTTAAATATTTTTAAAAGCTGTTCCAAAAACACTCTGGTATTTTTTATTTTCTGTAAAACTCCAAATTTTTTCTTTTAGAGAAGCTTAAAATCTCTCAAACTGAAGTACGTTGTTTTATTTCAAGAGTTAAGACACAGGGAACAACCAAAATTTACAGGGGACAAAACCAATCTCCAACAGTACAATATCTCTAAAACCAATATCACCTGGGTGACTCTTGAATTATAAATGTTGGCTGCCAGCAAGTTTCATTCTTGTATATGATGCATGGAGGTACAGCTTTAATATCTCATTAAATAAGCATTGTTTTTTTTAAATTCTATCTTTCATAAACCTTGTTTTTAAGACAGGGCAGGAATGATCATACAGAAATTCATCCCAATTCAAAAGTATCTTTGGAGACCTGTTGTCTCCTTGGCCAGCACATACCTTGTGGCCGTCCTTAATCAAGATGATAATGAAGCCATAGGACATCTTTCCTTTACAACACTAACAAAAATGGCTGCCAGCCACGTGGCTGCCTAAGGCAGCAGGCTACATGTTGCTTACATTCCCATATAGAATTATGCCACATGGCTCCTTTAAGATTACCTTTGCACAGACTTTTAACTATCAACCCCAAGTTATGAGTTTTAAGTTAATTTTTTGTTACAGATATTACAGATTTTTAACCATATCCAATAAACTTACAAATCCCATGATATAGAAAGATTATAGTAGTTTCAGGCAATTAAATAAAACCAATAATCCCTTTAACTGTTCTGTCTTTTCTTTTCTTCCTTTCACAGTTTTTCACCCTGAACATAGAAACTTTAAAAGCATGCCTTTGTCTGAAAATGGGTGAACTATATAACCAAATTCCAGAGTCAGCATTTCAATAAAGTAGACAGCTTTAATATTATTCATACCCAATTGACATCTGAACCCCTATTACATTAGCTCCAGTGGCCATAAAGCCCAGAGATAAATTCTGAGTCCCAAGGCATCACTGACTGCAACAGTAACAGCTCAGCTCTAATGGAGAAACACAGAACACAGTAAGCTCACACATTCAAGGAAGACCAGTCAGAAACAAACATGAAGTGGTCACATTCAAACATTCAAAATAGACAGACAAAACTTGTTCTACCTCCTCCAGTGCTATAATTCCAAAGGACAGAAGGCAATGGCATCATCTGATACAGCTGGAGGTTATAAGAATAGCAGCTGGGCAATTACAGAGCATGGCCCTAGAGTTGGAGCTCCAGCTGTGCAGTGGTGATGCATGGGCAGGGGGTTGAGGGAGTGAGCAGCCAAAGTAGGGTCATAGGGGTCCTTCTGCTGTCTTCTTTATGAGACCCTGGGCTTTTCTTCAAAGTTGCTCCCAGGCCCCAAGCACTGCATTCTGCACCCAACACATACTGCCAGTGCATTTCATTCCCCTTTTCATTTCTGAAATGACCTATCCAAGAACAGAGTTTAAGTCCTGTTTTTTTTATCGATCCAGTGACTTCCAACTCAGAATACATAACAATGGGTACATCCACAAGACAAGACACAGAGTCTAAGTTACAGCAGAAAAGATAGAATCAAATGACAACAGAAAACACAAGATAACGTTTAACAGTTGGAGTCCTCTGCATCAGAAATCTACCAGTCTGACCAAAAGAAATCCTCTTAACAAAATAGGAGGCCACTTTTTTAATAGCTTCTTTATAATCCAGATGCTAGAAACTCATCAGAGGCTGAGCCTTTCTGAATTTCTTTCACTTCCAAATTCTTGCTGGGACTGTTCAAATTCTCATGTTGGCCCTCAGTGTTGTGGAATGCCCCTATGGTTCCACACCTCTGTTGCATAGCCTAGGTGTTGGAACTATTGCTGACAAACACCCATGTGCCATGTCAGTCTGATAGTCTCAAGCATATTGACCCCAGTGTCACTGCAGTACTCTCAAGCAAGATCAGAAGAAGAAGGAAAACTGGAGACTGGCTAAACCCCCCAATTATTCAGAACTAACCACTAGGCCTTGGGCTCTCTCCCTTTTACATGAATTGGGATGCATAGCTTCATCAGGTTCTCCCCCTTTCCAGGTAGGGTACCCCATAATCATAATCTAGAAACCAGGTAGGAAAATGTCACAAAAGGCAAAAAAAATAAATAAATAAAGCTTCTATGACATATTAAAAAGGAGGCCTCCATTAAAAAGAAGAAACTCTTATCTTCTTTTTTGAGTATGGGGGCAGGGTGTCACTAGAGACAAAATGAAGAGCCTAGCCCCAGAATTGGGCTGAAATGGTCTTTCTTTTCTTGCTCCAAATGTTAATCCTGAGAGTCACAAGATAAAAACCAAATTTGAAGCAAGCTTTAAAACCATTAGGCCACCATATTTCTGCATGTAGATTTTTCAAGAACTATGACTTCTAGTATTCCATAAAGTTACTGAGTCCTTGGGCAGGCAGGGCTTACAGGTTGGCTTTTGGTCTAACAGAGTGCCAGGGATATAACCTACCCACAAAGCCAAGCATATGGCTTTTAGAAACTTTGTGCAAAGTTCAGTGTGTCTTACACACCTAGTTAATCAGCTCTATGCCCAGCCTCAAACTCCACTCCAAGGAAAGAGACACCCAGGAAGCTTTGTCTTATTATAAACTCCACAAGTGGTCCAAGTGAAAAATGAAGCCTGGCCAGCAACACCTAGGGTACTAAGTACTCAGTGTTAGAGTACTTGCCTAGTAGTATACAAAAAAAATAATTTTGATATTGAAATTGTAAATGGTAGGGGTGGATACAAATGAAAGGTTTTTAATTGTTTAATAATTGTTATTAGTGTACAACAGCCTGTTATAAAAATAAGATGTCTTATCTACACCTCATAGTAACCACAAAGATAAAACCTATTTGTGGCGGTTCCACACAATGTAAATAGAAAAAACTCAAAGCATGTTCACAGTGAAATGTACCCAAGGAAGACAAAAGGAAAAGAGGAAGGCTCGCTCTTCACTCTAACTGCAGACAGTGTAGTCAGCTGCCTTGTGCTCCTGATTTCTCTGCCATCATTGTTTATATTTCTCCTTAAGTCGGGAGCCAAAATAAAATAGTCCTTTATTTAAGAGAGAAAAAGATAGGGAAAACAATGACCCAGAAAAAAATTACAAGTTACAGTAATAAGTATTTGCCTATGAATAATTAAATATAAATGGATTAGGTTCACCAATCAAAAGACTTACAGTGACTGAAAGGATTGAGGGTCCCATCCAACCACATGATGACAATAAGAAATTCACTTTACTATGAAGGAGACTTAAAGAATGAGTAAAGGAGAAAACAAAACATATATATATATATACATTATATATAAATATTGTAAACTGGAAGAGTAGCTACGTTTGCCTCAGATAAATAGGCCTTAACTCAAGAACAATAAAAAGAGACCAGTTCTTAATGACTGAGAGATGAATTTACTAAAAAGACATACAGCTGCAAATATCTGTGCATAGAACATCAGAGTATCTAAATGCATAAATCAATTGTTAAATGATTTGAAAGAGAGAGAGTGTAACAACTGGAGTTTCGATGAGAAACCATCAGAAGAATGAACTTTAAACTTTGCATTAACTGCTTGTTTGTGGCAATGACAAGACAGAATACCTGATAAAAACAACTCCAAGGAGGAAGGAGTTATTATTTATTTATTGTGACAGTTTTAGGGAATATTAGACCACCATGGCAGGGAAGGCTTGGTGGCTCGGGCAGCTACGACAATGGCAATGGGAGCTTGAAGCACAGTTTTATGCACATCGAGGCCTATCACGAAACAGTGAGAGCCGAGGCTGGGGCCAGAGGTGGACACTGTCTTCAAGGCCTGCCCTAGCCAGACCACAGTCCCAATAGTTCCATTACTTTTCAAACGACACCATGAGCTACTGGCTAAATAGTAAAACATGAACCTGTAGAGAATGTTTTACATCCAAACCATATGGATTTAAATTTTATCTTAGCACAGGCATAGGGGAGCTGGCTCCACCCTTTACCTGAGGAGTGGGATGGCCCTAATGATCTGGACTGACCTGCTCAACTACTACCCAGGCCCACAGCCAGGCCTAGGCTTGGCCCACCCTAACATCTACTCCATCTAGGACCTAATGGAGCCCATGAAGGGACTGGTCCTATGGAATGATACCCACAGGCTCTCCATGACTCTGGGAAGCTGTGAGATATTCCAGAGGAGTTTCAGTGAGGTTCCAGTGATGATGATTTACTAGAGACCAGAAGCAATGAGCATTTGCAAGTAAAGCTGATTGGACACACTTCAGCTCCCAATGCCACCAGGGCACTTGAAGACGTATTAGAGAGGCAGGAAAATGGAGGAGCAAAGAGGTTTTTGTTTTGTGTTGTTTTTTAGTTTGGTTTGGTTTTTGGTTTGTTTGTTTCTTTTTCTTTTTGTTTGTTTGCTTTCTTGGTTTGGTTTTGCTTGATTTTTATTTTCTTTAGGGAAAGTGATATGGGGTGAGGCAAAGACATAAAGAGATAGGGAAGTGAGCTGAATTGGGGTGCATAATGTGAAATTCCCAAAGATTCAATAAAGAAAGCATGATAAGTTTTTTTTTTTAAATGTGTTGGGGGGAGGGTGTTGCTAGTGAGTGATCTCCTTCCAGATCTCCCAGCCTAAAACCTAAACCTTCCAAGTCTTCTTAGGCTCCTGGTATCCACTATCCGAGGCTTAGGTCCAATAAAATTAAGCACATTATGGAATGGAGAGATGGTTAATAGCATTGGTTGCTTTCGCAGAGGACCCAGGTTTGGTTCTAACCACCATGCTCAGACCCTCATACCTTCTTTGGGCCTCCACTTGGGTTGTGTACATATGTGCTGTCACTATACTTTTACACATAGAAAAGAAAAACAAACCCAAGCACATTAAAATACCTTACCATAATACACATAGTTTGTGGGTGATCCTCTTAAAGACTGGATTGCCACTGGCAAGCTGACATGTTAGTTTTTGTTTTTGTTTTTTAATACCCCTAGTTACCTACACACTTTTGTGGGAAAACGGAGATGAAATTTAAAAATAGTTCTCACTTCAAGAACAAATTTGCTAGCTGCACGTGGTGGCACATGCCTGGGCTCTCAGCACTCAGGAGGCTGTGTAAGACTTTGAACTCGGCCTGGCAACAGCATCAGGATTCATCCCTCGTGCATGAGCTGGCGTTTTGGAATCCATTTCCTATGGCGGGATACCTTGCTCAGTCTTGATGCAGGGGGAAGGGGCTTGGTCCTGTCTCAACCTGATAAGGAAGGGAAGGAAGGAAAGAAGGAAGCAAAGAGAGAAATCAGCTTGGGATACATAGTGAGATGCTATCGCAAACCAATTCACAGTAACTGTTACGAAAGGCAAACTCTGCCTCAACAGAACACAGTAACAATAGTCCAGCACACTGGACTCTGCAGCTCTGGGGAGAGGATCCAGCTGTCTATTCCCCAAGAGTTTGCCTTGGTTTCAGAACCTTCCTTTCCCTAGACCATGCCTTCCCCAGGATAGCCCACACCCGCTGACTAAACAAGGTGGAGCTATAAATGTCTGTATTTGTTTGCATAAATGATTGGAACATCTCCCTTTCTGTACTCAAGGTGAGTTCCCAAGGAGCCCCTCTCAATCTCACGACCCCTCTAGGATCATGATCTGAATCCCTCAAACCCGCTTCAAGATGAGCGTGTCCTCATCCAAACCCTGTGTGCCCTAAGTCTGAGAAAAGCAGCCTTGACAACTAACTTTGGCCTCCTCAGTGCCCGCTGCTGAAGTCAGTTTCAGAGTACTAAGGACCTCTGGACTAGCTCTCCAGAGGAACTGTCCAAAGAGGCACATCCACCTGACCGACAGCTCAGAGGCAGCCAATGAAAAAGCCCGGAGCCCGCTGATTCCCCGCCCTCCCGCCCCCCCCCCCAGCCCTGCTGCTGCGCGTCCTCTGGTTCTACAGTCTGCGCGCGCCATCCAGTGGCCATACCTGGAATCGCGTGCGTTTTAGGCAAAATCCTGCGGCTGTAACCTTTGCAGTTTTCCTCAATTACAAAAAGAAGTTCAATGCTGCAGATCTTCTCTGCTCACGGAAAAGACAAATGGACTCGGTCTTCCACCTTCCCTAAAATTAAATCATTCTTCCGCACGAGTGACAAGCTTATGCCGGCTCCTAGCTCCTTGAATTCTCATTTGCAAAAGTATTTTATGTAAAGATGTAAAAGGAAATTCTAGAAGATTAAGTCTAGAATTACCTTAAAAGAATATCATACAACCACGAAGTCCTATCAGTTCATAGAGGACCAAAGGAATTTGAAGAAATGAGGAATTGAGACAGTAAAAACTCAAAAAAGAAACCTCAGATAACACACTGTGAAACACAGTACGTTCCTATTCAAATTCTACGACTCTAAATAGTTTTATTTATTGCAGAATCTGAGCAAACTGAGCAGGCGCGAATCATTTAAGTGGTGAGGGTAACAAAACAGCACTGGCTCAGGCTCTTGAAAATGAAGAAACATCAAAAACCAGATAATGTACTTAATTGTACATTATCCAGAAGGTGAATTCATTAAATAAAATCCTTAATACATATCTTATTTAGGGGTTACTATTGCTATTATGAAACACAGTGACCAAAAGCAACTTGGTTGGGGGGGGGAATGCTATATTTGGCTTACACTTCTACATCATAGTTCATCACTGAAGAAGTCAGGACAGGAACAGGAGGGAACTGGTAAGGGTGTGGGATAGAGGGTAGTCATTCATTTGATAATAGGAACAGGCCAGTATAGGCACCTTCTCCACTCATTGACCAAGTAGTCCTTTGCCTTACAAAAGCTCCTCAGTTTCAGAAGGTCCCATTTATCAATTGCTGAACTCAGTGTCTGTGCTACTGGTCTTATATGTAGAAAGTGGTCTCTTGTGCCAAAGCACTCAAGGGTATTTTCCACTTTTTTTTTCTAGTAGGTTCATTGTAACTGGGTTTATGTTGAAGTCTTTGATCCAGTTGGATTTGAGTTTTATCTAGGGTAATAGATATGGATCTATTTACATTTCTCTACATACCACCACCAGTTATGCCAGCACCATTTGTTGAACATGCTTTCTTTTTTTTCTATTGTATAGTTTTAGCTTCTTTGTCAAAAAATCAGGTGAGCATAGGTGTGTGGATTAATGTCAGGGTCTTCAATTCAATTCCACTGATCCACAAGTCTATTTCTATGCCAGTACCAAGCTGTTTTTATTATTGTGGCTCTATAGTAGAGCTTGAAGTCAGGGATGGTGATGCCTCCTGAAGTTCTATTATTGAAAAGAATTGTTTTGGCAACCCTGGGTTTTTGTTCTTTCATATGAAGTTCAGTATTGTTCTTGCAAGGTCTGTGAAGAATTGTGTTAAGATTTTGATGGGAATTACATTGAATCTGTAGATTGCTTTTGGTTAAGATTGCCATTTTTACTATGTTGATCCTAACTATCCAAGAGTATGGAAGATCTTTCCATTGTCTGATATCTTATTCAATGTCTTTCTTCAGTGATTTAAAGTTCTTGTCATACAGATCTGTCACTTCTTTAGTTAGAGTTACCCTAAGATATTTAATGACATTAGCAGCTATTGTAAAGGATGATGTTTCTCTGATTTCTTTTTCAGCCCTTTTATCATTTGTGTATAGGAGAGCTATTGTTTTTTTTTTGTTGTTTGGTTTTTTGAGTTAATCTTATATCCTGCTATATTGCTAAAGGCTTTTATCAGCTCTACCAAGAGTTCCCTGGTAGAATTTTGGGGGTCAGTTATGTGCACTATGTTATTGTCTACAAATAGTGATAGTTTGACTTCTTCCTTTCCTATTTGTGTCCTCTTGATTTCCTTTTATTGTCTTATTGCTTTAGCTAAAACTTCGAAAATTATATTGAATAGATATGGGGAGATCAAGCCTTGTCTTATTCCTGATTTTAGTGGGATTGCTTTGAGTTTCTCTCCATTTAGTTTGATATTAGCTGACAGCTTGCTATATATTGCCTTTATTATGTTTAGGTATTTTCCCTGTGTCCCTGATCCCTCCAGGACTTTTATCATGAAGAAGTGTTGGATTTTCCAAAGGCTTTTTCAGCATCTAATGACATGATCATGTGGGTTTTTCTTTCAGGTTGTTTATATGATAGATGACATTGACAGGTTTTCATATGTTGAACCATCGTAGCATCTCTGGAATGAAGCCCACTTAAGTATGATGGATAATTTTTTATATGTTCTTGAATTTGGTTTGCCAGTATTTTGTTGAGTATTTTTGTACCAATGTCCATGAGGGAGATTGGTCTGTAATTCTCTCTTTTTTTTGTTACATCTTTGTTTGGTTGGATATCAGGGTGAGTGTACCCTCATTAAAAAAGAGAGAGAGAGAGATTGGCAATGTCCTTTCTGTTTCTATGATGTGGAACAATTTGAGGAGTATTGGTATTAGTTCTTCTTTGACAATCTGGTAGAATTCTGCACTGAAACCATCAGGCCCTGGGCTTTTTTCCCCCTTCAGGAGACTTTTAATAACAGCTTCTATTTCCTTGTGGTTTATAGCTCTAATTAGGTTATTTATCTGGTCTTGATTTAACTTTGGTAAACGGCATCTGTCCAAAAACCTGTCCATTTCTTTTAGGTTTTTTGATTTAGTGAAGTACAGTTTTCCTAAGTATGGTCTAATGATTCTCTGGATTTCCTCAGTGTCTGTTATTATGTCCCCCTTTTTATTTCTGATTCTGTTAATTTGGATACTCTCTCTCTCTCTGCTTTTTGGTTAGTTTGGATAAGGGTATAACTATCTTGTTGACTTTCTCAAAGACCCAACTCTTTGATTCATTGATTCTTTGTATTGTTCTCTCTGTTTCGGTTTTATTGATTTCAGCCCTGAGTTTGATTATTTCCTGCTGTCTACTTCTTCTAGATGAATTTGCTTCTAATTGTTCTAGAGCTTTCAGCTGTGTGAGATTTCTCCATATTTTTAGGTAGGCATCTAATGATATATATTTTCCTGTTAGCACTGCTTTCATTGTGTCCCATAAGTTTGACTGTGTTGGGGATTCATTTTCATTAAATTCTAGGAAGTCTTTGATTTCTTTCTTAACTTCTTCCTTGAACCAGAGGTGGTTCAGCTGAGAGGTGTTCAGTTTCCATGAGTTTGTAGGTTTTCTGTGGTTTGTGTTATCATTGACTGGAGTGAGAGGTAATCAGTTGGCATTTTTTTAAAAGATGTATTTATTGTGTATACAGTGTTCTGACTACATGTGTCCCTGCAGGCCAGAAGAGGGCACCAGATCTCATTACAGGTG
This sequence comes from Sigmodon hispidus, assembly GCA_004025045.1. NCBI lineage: Eukaryota > Metazoa > Chordata > Mammalia > Rodentia > Cricetidae > Sigmodon > Sigmodon hispidus. The sequence goes on from PVIH01001795.1 coordinate 10,929, forward strand.
GCTGTGAGCCACCATGTTGTTGCTGGGAATTGAACTCAGGACCTCTGGAAGATCGCCCAGTGTTCTTAACTGCTGATTCATCTCTCGAGCCCCAGTTGACATTCTTGGGCCAACCAAATTCTGCCTTTTGTGACTACAGTATAGAATCAAATATTGCCTGGGCTATTCCCTTAAATGTGGAAACTGTAGACTGTGCATTAAAGAACCCCCCTCCCCACTGCTGCCATTAGCATTCCCAGTGCCCACATATTTGAAGACCAGAAGTCAACATTGGACATCGTTCTCTATTGGTCTTCCCCTTTTTTGAGACAGGGTCTCTCACTAAACCTGGACACTGCACTTTGACTAATCTGGCTTGGGGGTCCTCAGCCCTCCTCCCCCCTCCCGCTCCCCTATGCTGCTGTTATAGCCTTACAAGGTCACCCTTGGCTATTTATGATGGTGCTGGGGATCCTAACTCAGGCTCTCATACTTGAGCAGCAATCATTCTTCCTGCTAAGCCAGCTCCCCTGACTGGAAAGCCTTCTTCAGAGAGATGCTAAGAAGCTGGTCTCCCAGCCTAGGCCCTGTCCCAAGAGAAAACCCTCATGTTATCCTGGGGAGGGAGGCTTAATATAAAGACTTATTAACTATAAACTTTACGGACTGTCAGAAATGGCAATGCAGCCACTAACCCTAGGGTGGGAGAAAGTGCCCCAGGAAGAACTGTCCCACCCAAGGGCTAAGGTCCAGCTCTGCCTCGCTTCATTCCTAGATGAGGAAATCTCCACACCAGTTGGGTCTACTGAAAATCTGTCCCCTCTTCCCAGGGAGATGTCTCACTAGAAACAGTCCACCACCAGACTGCCTAACCCCTGAGGATATGACAACAAAGAGGGGGTTTAGAGGGTCAGAGGGAGCTGCCGGGCACTGTGGACCATGGCAGCTGGGCACTGGAGAGGCTGCGTGCATGGCCAGAACCTGGTGCTGGAGAAGGTGCCCATGGATGGGAGCTGCTAGAAACGATCACAGAAGCCCAAACTTCTCTAAGGTGCAAGAAAAGACCCTCCCCTTCTGCGGGGCCTCGTTTGCAGCCCAGCTTAGAACATAGAGCTAATGAGTCTGGGCCTGGTTTTTGCCATTTAGACAGTGAAGAGGGAATTTAGCACTGAAGCTGGCATAGCTGGACCTCAGGACTAAAATAAAGCTAATATTCAATTACAAATACATGGTATCTAACAAAGCTTTTTAGCTGTCACAGATCTGAGAAAAAAAAGCCAACAATTCAATTCAAAAAATCAGAATGAACAGAGAAAAAAAAGAAATAAGAAGTGGGAAAGCAAGATGTCACTTCTGTCCTTTGAATCTTGTTAGCAAATGCCCCTTTAAGGACTTAAACTAGTTTGAGCTAGTTTTGATCCCTGTCACAAAACCATCCTACTAAATACCAGCTTTTATTAACAAAGTCCTCAAATAGAAGTCTTAAGTAACAATACACACATGTACAATGCACACAGAGAGAGAGGCACACACTGTACACACTTGCGCGAGCGCGTACACACACACACACACACACACACACACACACACACAGCCTCTCTCACTGTATGTATTCACTATTGTGTTTGAAGTGTATAGCTGAATTTCACCTGTAACTCCATAGTCCACTTTTCTGGAATTTTCTTCACATTTATCATTAGTAATAAATTCTTATAAAACCTAAAATTTGATATTTAAATTTAGTGTGTGCACATGCACGCATAGTCACACATTCATGCCTTGGCACGTGTGAGGACAGAGGACAACTCACAGGAGTCAGTTCTCCCCTCCCACCAGGTGGGGGACCCAGAGAGCAAATTCAGCGGCATCAGGAGCGGAGGAAAACACCATAACTCTCTAAACCGTCTCGCTGGCCAGCAACAGTCCCTGGTTGGTTGCACACATGCTCACACACATACCTGTGACTGCAGTGTCTTATGAAGAGATCATTATAACCCGTCTGATACCCTTCTCAGACTTTCTACCATCTTCCTATGTGTGCCTTTCCATTCCCAAGACAGGCTGGCCAGCATCTGCCTCTCTGTTTTCAAGGAGCTGACTGGGGAGTCCAGCTTGCTTTGATCGCTTCTCTTAAACGAGCTGTTTCGTGTTATCATTCTACTTTATGGGGCCAACTCACCAGCTCAGCTCGGTTCTTAAGTCCACCTCCCTCTTTTGTTTATTCTACCTCTAATACGGCTAGCACGAGGGAAGGAAGGAACAAACGCTTGAGTGGTGGGTGTGAGCATCTGCTCTCCCAGCCGCTGTTATGCTCCTGGGGCCTCACATCGTGCCTTCCTCTGATCATCTGTTTTAGTTTGAAGAAGGACACCCAGCTGCTTTTCATTTTAATAGAACTTCCCATTCTTCCAGCCTCTGGTTTTTCACCTCACCAAGTTCTTGCCCATGTATTTCCTCATGGTGCTGATCTTTCCTGGCGCATCCATCTCCTATTCCAGGATGTCTCTGTCATCCCTGCAGCTAGCATTCATCTTTGAAGCAAATTGCATCTCTCAGTCTTCCTATCTTACATGTAGTTTTTTCCACCTGTGTGATAATTGTGGAAAAAAAAAATCCCTTAAAGTGGAAGACTTTTTTTTTCACCCTATAAATTAGGAACAGACTTATCTCTACCCTGTGGGTGGGGGACAGGCCTCTGGACCTGACTACTCCACAGGGAATGGATTTCAAATAGAGACTGTAGGCTGAACCCATAGTTAGCAAAGCAGCAGACTACAACAGAATGTGCATGTGATCATCTAAAAATGCACATCCTATGGGATATTGTGATACTTTCCTTTAATCCCAGCCCTTGGGAAACAGAAGTAGGCAGTGCTATGCTTTAAGGCTAATCTTAGTTACATAGAAAGTTCCAGGCCAACCATGGCTGCATAGTTAGACCCTGTTCCAGCCCTCCCCCCCAAAAAAAGTGCAGATCCCAGGGCCTTACACCAGGGCAAGTGAATTGTAACACCCCAAATAATACCTGAAATCAGCATTTTAAACAGGTTTGGTTTGGTTTGGTTAATTTTTATACAGTCTAAGGCTGAATGGCTGGAGAAAGTTTCCCTGAGGGGTGCTTATTCATGCAACAGACCCTGTTCTGAGAGTGGAAGGGGATGGCCTAAAGTTAAAAACCATCTTCTATAAGGTTTCCACACAGCCTAATGCTTTTGGTGCTATTTGCACCTGGGGACAGAAAGTCCTGCCCCTTAGATCACTCACTACCCTGAGGTGACTAATGTGTCTCCAATTTCCACTCAGAAACTTTTCGCTGGCTCCCATGAGTGGCTGCACACAGTGTACCATTAAATGACTAAGAGAGGTACTGGAAAAGACCATAGCAATGACTCACCACCCCACACCAAAAATTCAGAGGACCACTGGAGTCGCTGGAAACAAGCAGAGCCTCAGCAGCGCAGAAAATGAGCCATCAGGAGTAGCAATAAAAGCAGCACCCCACCTCACCCCCAGGCAACACAAGAACAATGGCTCGATGGAGGCCTGGCTGCATTTGACTTGTGTGGTGACTAATAACAGGTCAACACAACTGGGCTCAGGAACACCCAGAGAGCTTATAAAACACTCACTTTGGATATATCTATGAAGAGCATCCAGAATCAGCTGGTGTGAATTAGTAGACTGAGTAATCACCACTCACATGGAAACGGGGACCTTATGATCCAGGGAGGGCCTGAAAGCAGCAAGACAGAGGAAGGCTGTTCTCTACTCAAGCTGGCTGACGTCAGTCTTCACCTACCCTGGACCATCAGCTCCCCAGTTCTCAGATCTTCAGACCAGGACTAGACATATGCCCCCAACCCAACAGACCTTGAGTCTTGGGTTGAACTACACTGAAGCCAGCCTTCCCAAAGCCACTCCCACCCGGTGTGTTTTCCTCACCGATGGCAATTACAGGCTCAGTCTTGGGATATATGGGGCTCTCCTAATGGACAATTCTCAAAATGGCCTTGAAGAAGTCCATGTAGAGTGCACGATCAAATGTACTGCTAGCACAGCGCTTCTGCCCAGCCCCCAGGCCCATCACAATGACAGCTGTCCAGCCTTCGCCAGCTCCCTCCCCATTCTGCCTCATAAGCCTTTCCCCTAATAAATTCCTGTCTCAGTAGCTACAGAAGGACGTTAGTGTGAGGGGAGGGCAGACCAGCCCCTAAGCAAAGAAAAATTGCACCCATCAAACAAAGGAGACTTTATTCAAAACTGTTGCAATAAGGAAATGAAGTTGAACCCAACTGCAAACAGGACAGAGACCAGTGCAAGTCTGCAGCCAAGTTTTCAGATGAGCACTTTCTCAGGTGGAAAATTCCAAGAGGAAACAATTTGGTGTCAAGACTGAAAGAAGGGCCCTGAACAGGTGCTGAGGGTGGGAGTCCTGAACTGGTTTAGATTTAGTTTTAACTTGGATGAGGCCTAGGCAGAAAGTGGGGGGAGAGGGGCTTGGTTGTTAGGGACCACACAACACAAGGCAAGATAACTGTCCCATGACAACAGCCTCCTCCCAAGGGTGAGATGGACTTTGAACTGAAAGTGAGGTTTTAAATAAGCCTGAAATGGGGTTGTTTAAACTTGTTACCTTCAAGTTATCTAACTGGACAGTGATCCTTTAACTGGACCCCATACACACCAGGTGGAGGAGAGCTGGTCAGAAAACCTTCCCTGTATAGGCAGAATAATGGACCCCAAGATGTCTAAGAATGCTCTAAGCTATTGGACCTGGGAGGAGGAGGGGCGGGTTTCGAGAATCCTAAGAACTAGGCCTCCAGGCTGTAAGGTGTGCTCATAGCTGAGAAAGAATGTTTAAGCAGGCACTTAGAATAACAAATGGGATTCCAGGGTTCCAGTAGTGTCTAAAACTCTGAGGACACAGTAACTGGCCCAGGTGAATGACATCCATGTTTTGTACAGCCCTTTCTACACAGAAGAGAATTCAGCTCCCACAAGTCTTCATCCTGCTTCCAGGGAGAGGAGTTGAACCCAAGAAGCACCCAAACCATGAGGTGCAGAAAAGCATCAGAGACTGTGTGAAAGATGAAGCTTCATTTGGAACCTCAAACCCTGCAGAGGAAGTCTGCAGCCACTGTTGGAGAGGAGGCACTGTCTAATGTGGGCTGCAGCCCCCAGCCCAGGAGACTGCAAGCATGGAGCTCCACAGAAGACCCAGAAGCCAATTACGTTGACATACAAATTACCAGCTGTCCCATGTGCATCCGGTACTCCCGGTCATCTATAACTTAACTTGATGTTTATTGTCAGCCTATCAGATTCTGGTCCTAAAAAGAGATGAGATTCTGACTCCTGACATGGAATGGGAAACAACACCGGTCTGGATGAGCTATCTGGTGAACTCGGTTCTGTGCAGTTGATGTGATAGGGAAAAGCATTAGTTTAAGACAACTTAGACTTTTGCTTCTTCATTTCTATCCATCAGAAATAGCTACCCACAGGCAACTGCACCCAGCTAAATCAAGATACATAGGACACACACACACAAAACACACAATATACCCCAAACATCTGTCAGGTAGCTCACATGCTCTGGACCTCATCCATTCATTAGCTCCAGACTATGGCTCCCCTACCTCCTCACAATTCATAAGTGGCAACCCTTCCAACACTTGCCTCCACAAGCAAACTTCAAGCCTGTTTGAAGCTGATATATGTTAGTCATGCCGTGTGCATTTAATCGTTAGCATGCATGAATTGTTACCAGTTTTATTAAGCTTATGTGTCTTTATTTTTATTTGTCACGAATAGTGTATTTGAATGCCATGCACCTAGCCCATCATTCGCATACACATGGTTGAGGTTTCCCATGGTGTGTTTTTAGAGGCTAGAAAGTCATTATAGCAAAGTGGCTACCTATATAAATATATATACCTATATAAATGTCAGCTGCTATTATTGAAATTTTCATTATTACTAAATCTCTGGTAGCAAACAAAACTTTTTTTCAAAACTTTTTTCTCAATTAGGAATTTATTCTAGCCTCATGCTTTCCACAGGGGTTATATTTCTGATAGCACATAAAAGAAAATGCAGATTCCAGGATATTGAATCATTCACCCAAGAGGACAAAGCAAGTCCCTGACAGGAACTTAAAATTCGCCTCTTGCCTTCAAACCTACACCCAACCTATTAGGCAAACCATATAGGTAAGCAGAGCTGTTTGTGAGTCAGAAGAAGACAAGAGGAAAGGCAGAGGAGAAGCCCTGAACTGAGAGACTGAAGAGGAAGGAGATAAGTCATTGGGTAGCAGGGGTCTCATCTCCAGACTACACAAATAACAAGAATGAACCACTGGCAGGGTAAACAATAAGGAATGGTGGGGTCGATGGTCACCAGGTCCCACCAAAAGGAGCTTCAACCAGCTCTCACCATCCATACTCGCCCAAGTAGATTCAGCCTGATATTTTTAAAAATGAGAAATAAAAATTCTTATTTTTTAAGTTATGGTTAGTTTGACTGTGTGTTTGTGTGTGTGCACCCAAACGTGCAAGTGCTCACTTATTTGTTTGTTGTTAACATGACAACACTTAAAAGTTTTTAAGCAGGCTCAAGCCAGCTAATACCCAACCTCCAGTGAAAGCCTTTGCTAAAGCCTGGTACCTCACTCAAAGAAATATGAACTCTGATGGACACAAAATATGTTATTATTTATTGTCAATTTCTGCAAAGACACATTTAAGCAACAAAATATACATTTGTCAACCTTTTAGAATTTGTTTTATACATTAACAAATACAATGTGCTACCATAGCAATAAATTAAATGTACACTATTTACATTACATAGGCAGTCGGGATCTACAAATCGCCTCCTCACTGAGAGGAAGCAAAGGAACGTCATCGTCACAGGGTTCACTTCCAAACTACACTTCATAGATTCTACCACACAGGTATCTCTTCACATGGAGACATTGGCACCCTGGAAACTGGAGGTCAAGGTGACGTCACAAGGAAGAAGAGTTGGCATACACGCTAAGGAGCGAGAAGGGCAATTTCACCCTTCCAAGTGGAAATGTCACAAAACCAAAGACAATGGCAGCTAATTGGTCTTCCAGACAAGCACATCCTCCCCAGGTATGGTAAGGCCCAGGCCAAAGCCACCTCCCCAGTGGCTGCTCACTAGGCAGCCTGCCCTTGGCTCTGGGGATTGTCTTTCTCCCAAAGGATCACACAGCCCCACTTAAGAGACATGAAATTGGTGTGGGCAAAGAGCTGGTGGCGAGATAGATACCAGATCTTGTAGGATGCCTCAGAGGCCTCTACCTCTCATAGAAACAGCCTTGTTTACTGTACCAACCTGCCCTTGCCTTTGATTGAGGGGTTACTAAAAGCTAGGGAAGGAGCAGGGGTGTCCAGAGCATGGCTGACTAATCTGGTCCCTGCTGGCCCAGAAGCCATGAGCTCCATGGGAACCCCAGGCACCCCACAACACAGCTGTCTTTGCAGACTAAGAAACAATGGACAAAGGTAATGTTTGAGTTGGCACCTTAAAGGGTCAAAGAAAGGAAAATGAAACTGCCTGTGTCCTGCCTAGTCACCTGAGCTGGGCTTTGATTACCCATCTCCGTTTTAAGAGCTGGAAAGGTCTGGGGTATAGCTCAGTGGCAGGGTACTTGCTCATCCTGAGCAAGGCCTTGGGTTTATTCCCAGCACCACCAAAAAGAGGAAGGGAGGGATGGAGAGAAATAGAAAGAGAAGATAGATCAGAGAACTGGTTCCTTTAATCACTTTCTGTCCTGATTTAAAACAAGAAAGCCAAGGGTAGCCGTGCATCTTTGTTTCGGTCACGTTGCCCATCACTGAAGACCCAAAAAGCACTTAGCAGGAATTCCTTTCTCTCCATTTCCTTTATGTAAGCACCAGGCTCCTTACTGACCAAGATTTCTCATGATGAAAACCAACCATGGCTGAGGCCCTATGAATATCCTCCAATCTCAACACCTCCCTGCCAGTATAGAAACTCCAGCTAACAGGCTTCCCCCAAATCCAGGCCCTGGAAATGCAACTGTTTGCTCCACCAACAGTAAGTACAGTTGATACACAGAGCCCAAGAGCCCAAGCCTATGGGTTTAGTAACAGCTTTGCCCACTAGGTGGCTGTGTAGCCTCAGGCAAGTTCTTCCCACTCATGGGGCAATGACGTGGTTGGATAAGATGCAAACAGTCCAGAAGGCTTGAGAATCAACCCGTGCCCACAAAACTGAACCGCAGGTTATTTTCCAGGAAACGCCATTTGACATTCATTATCACAGAGAGAAACTTTGGCTAAAAACATCTATCTAGAGCTCTCCCACATCTGTTTTGATGTATCAACAGAGCTGGAAGCATCTGGGTGCCTATTAACACCTGAAAACTATAGTATCTTCAGTGAGTCAGGCAGTCCCCAGAGTGAGGCCCCAGGAAAACTTCTTGTGGGGATAACAGTGGAAATGTCCCCAAAGAAATGCAGAAGCATCATCTACACAGGCCCAGTCACATGAAGGAGCTTCAGAAAGACTCTAAGCACTAAGGCTGGCAAGAGTCACAAAAGGAAAGATTGGATCGGAGTGTGGGAGGAACAGCCTCCAATCCAGAGTGCTTAGAGAAGGCTGGGCCTGCCGTTACTTTCCTGGCCAGTGGAGAACTCCAGATGGGCTGGTGGTACATACTCTGGAAGCTACAAGATGGACCTGCTAGATAGAGAGAGGCCTAATCAGAGAGTAAGGCATCTCTGATCCTGCCCAGAGTGTATAAAAGCAAACCAGGGGTGAAGATCAAAGCCCAGTGCTTCTCAGTTCCTCTATACACAGTCATCCATCCTGTCCACTGGCCCAGAAGCAGAGGCAGCACCTCACCAAGAGGTAATACTGCAGGAAAACAGCCAAAGCAGTGGGGACAAGGCTATGACAGTATGAGACAACCTGGATGCTCCAGACCATAATGCAACACAGTACAACCAGCCATCGGTAAAGCTGTCCCACCTAGAGAAGGGAGCCAGAGCTCTGTAACAGTGTCAAAGAACACAGTTTGACCTTTCAAGTTCAAGCAGAAGTCTGCCAGCAGAACATTGCCAGGATCCACCCGCCTCTTTCCAGCAGTGGGTGCCTCTGTGCTGGCTTCTAATAAAAGTTAAACAGACATTGTTGACCTTCTAACTAGAACAAATCTAACCAGACTAGTATTTCATGTAAGCAGGTATTCCAAGTGGAATGAAAGGAGGGGTACCCCTTCCCCCGGCTGCAAGTAAGTGTGGGGGGGATGAGGGATCCAAATTGTGCTCAAATGACAAAAGTAGTGAAGACATGGTAACAATACCAGCCCAAAGGCTGGGTCACCCTCTGGACTTTGGCTTTGGGATAGAAGCCTATGCAGACAAAGCACTTGGTGGGAAATCTTATCATCTGCTCACTGAAGCAGGAGCCCAGAACCAGCTCTGTGCCAGAGACCTATGTGCACTTAATGGGACAGGATCTTCAAGTGCCTGTTGTTTAGACCCAGTGTTTACCCTGGCAGATGCTCCACCCCATACCCTGAAGCTGAACTATCCTACAAACCTGGAAGGCTGGGGTGCCAAAAGGAGCTCTTCAGGATGAGCCGGCTCACCCAGAGAAGGTGGCCATGGCAAGGAGTGTAGACAGCCTGTGGGGTATAAAGCAAAGGCTCATGGGCCTGGCTTCCAGGAGTCCTGCAGATGAGACAAACTGCCTGAAGACCTGCAATTGGAGATGGGAACTGAGCCTAAGAGGCAACCCCTAAGCGGTGCTGGGCCCCCCACAGATGCCAGGAACACAGAGGTGGAGGGATACCATACTGTTTACAATGCTAAGTTCAACTGCCATACACCGACCTAACCAAAACTTGTCAAGTCACACACACACACACACACACACACACACACACACACACACACACACACACACACACACACTACGTCTCTCCCCTAAGAGATGGGTTGAAATAACTGTCTTTTCTGGATTCCCACGAAAGTGGAGAGCTGGACCCCAGATGAGCCTGCCTATCCAGAAGCTTTCCTCAACCTGTGCTGCCTGTGTTTTCTTCCTAGCCTCCTCACACTCCCTGCTGCCCCATCCTTCACAGGAAAAATATCCATTTGAAGGAGAAAAGCTATTGGGGCTTCTCTTACCACAAGGGTGATCAGCAGCTGGTGGGAAACTAGAAAGGAAAAACTTGAGATTACAGTCAGGGAAGCATGCAGCCAGGTCCCACACACACCCAGCTCTGACCCTGAGCTTCCACCAGCCTGAGCCCTCCCTAAGGAGACCCTAGCAGCAGGGACAGAGCTCTCTCGGCCTGGGCCAGCAGATGTGTCAGAAGTGCTTATCACAGGAGTGGTAAGATACAACCTGGAGGATGTTGGGAAATTCCTGGAAAAGCAACCTTTCCACCATGTCCAGGAAGGCACTGTACTGTGACCCAAGACAGACAGTAACCACCAGCTTTGCTCCCCACCACACTATCACTGGGGCACATGAACGTCCCAGCTTCTTGCTGAGCTCCCTGGGACCCAGAATCCCCCAGGCCCAACTCTTTTCCAGCAGGCAAAACAAGATGACAGTTGAGTCAGGTAGCCGGTCACATCAGGAGGTCAGGAGTAATGGTTGGGCTTTCAGGTCTGTGGAGAAGAAGCCAGCAAGGCCATGGCCAGGTCAGGACATGGAACAGACACCTGGTCTGCTGGGCAGGTGGCCAGTGAGACAGCAGGTCTGAACGGTCAGAGTAGTGGATGGCACCCCCAAACTGCTGGAATAGGAGCCTTCCGCAGGCCCGAATCAACACTTCCCTGGGGAGATAAGGAAGGGGAGATGGAGAACACGCACTGGATAAAAGAGGGGAGAAAACAGGCTGGAGTCAGGGTGGGAAACCCCCTTGCCCCATGGCCGCACACTCAGGACAGGAGGGTGCCAAATACAAGGGGGATTTAGCCCCAAAAGCCATATTGAACATTGTCCTGCAGAAGCATCCAAAGTCTGTCACAGAGGGTGGAGGTCAATGCCACACTCCCATTTTCTCTTCTGTTTTGTCACCAGGTTTAAAAAGTGAGCTCAACTATACCCTTCCCCTTGGTCCCAATTCACTCATACTCCTGAGAGCCCTCATGGAGTAGGTGGGGGTTTAAATGGGTCTCAAGTGACACCACTATCAGGAGTTCACCCACTGTATCATGCCAGGAGCAAAGAACACCGTAGGACTGTCCCTCACAGCAATGGCTGGGGAGGGGCATCTCATGTCTGTACAGGGAAGCCTGGGAGCCTTAGCCAAAAACACAAAAAGAGACAATGTAAACAGAAAAACAAAGGGTAAACTGAGGAATTCCTCCCTCCAAGGCAGGAGATGAACTTTCAGTTACCTCCTCTTTTGGCTACTACAACCAGTTCCATCCAGTGTAGGAATCTTTCCCAAAGCCACTGGTCAGCCCTTCCTAGGCACTGTTCTCAGCCCTCCTTTCCCTACAAGGCCTGGAGATGACCATCAACAGTAGGACATCTCCATCAGCTGAGTCACTCTAGCCATTCTGGGACCATAAAGCCACAGACACTCTAAGGGAACATTCCCCTCCCAGGGCCACTGTTAGACACTCACCTTAGACAGGGGAAGGACTCTGCTTCCACATTAGTGTCCCTGTTTAAGAAACACACAAGAATTTTTCAAAAACCAAACAACAATACCACCACCTGCAGTTCTGAGCACTTGGCTCTCAATAGTCAGGACTGGGGAAGGGACTTGGGCTCCCAGGGGCCACGTCTGGGCATGGCTGTGTGCAAGGATGCGGTTCTATTGCAGAAGCAGTGGCGAAGGTGAGCCCCCAGCCTGGTGTTGGCACCATGTACTAACAGACACCATCACCCCCAGGTAGAACACTCTTCCCGCCTGCCTCAGGAGTCCTCGTGAGCATTCTCTGAGGTGCTCTCTTTAGCCTACTAGAAAAAAGACTGGCTCTGAGGGATCCTGGAATGTGGGATGTAGGGCTCACGGGGTCCTCTCTTACCGCACTGGAGCTAGCATGGCTGAGTTTATCAAAGCGGAATTTCAGGTTTGACCTCGGGGAGTTTCTGCTTTTGGCATCTAAGCAAAGAAAAAAGACATGGAGTCTAAGGAATCATTCCAGCAGCATCAGAATATTGAGTAGGGAGACGGAGAAAATGGACTTTGATCTCTCCCCAAGGCAAGGTCACTAACAGGTACCCACTTACAATTAACAGTACTCCAACTCTGAGAAATGGTATGCCCTAACTATTAAACAAGGTTAAAATCTTCAAAATTAAAGATTTATTTATTTATTATATATACAGTATACAGAAGAGGGCACCAGATGTCATCATAGATGGTTGTGAGCCACCATGTGGTTGCTGGGAATTGAACTCAGGACCTCTGGAAGAACAGTCAGTGATCTTAACCTCTGAGCCATCTCTCAGCCCCTATCTTCAAAATTAAACTATGGAAGTTCATAAGTAAACAGGACATATTCAAGGAAGATAAATGATATTCAAAGTTTGTCATTTCCTCATTGTATTGCCATACTTTGCTATAATCTGTGCCCTCACACAGGCCATGTCCTCATGTCAGAAATTCACTATGGTAGTAGGTTATGCATTGCTCCTCAACCCCACGCTCTGGGAAGTCTCATGGGAGCTTGAGATCAACCTTGATGAGAGTATTAAGACTACTGAAATTAGCATTGTTACAGGGCTTGGCTCATAGTTTCACTGTCTAGATTTAAGCAACCAATGAAAAATACTAATCTATGAACTAAGCCTGGAAAGAGGATGCACTATAGCCACTACATTGTGAAGAGCTGCAGAGGAGCCATCGTGCTCCCAGGGTTCAAGAACTACTACCAAATTCAGCCAAGGGGCTGTTTGTACCACTGATAAAATGAATGCTATCTTCCTAATGTAAAGTGTCAGCGTAGGCAATAATATCCACTGACACCCACATGGGAGATAGATTTGACAGTCATCTGCCCCCTAAACTGGCTACAGGTACCCAAGTTAGGGAAATACCAGTGAAACTGTCCTGTGAGAATCTGATAGACACATAAGATTTGCAGTAAAGAATACTGTATATTTTGTCATCATTTGCAAACTGTGTTTCAGATCCATTGTACTAGTAGTTTACTGTGCCCATGCCTAGCATAATGTGTGCTCATGCACACACACCCCTACACACACACACACACACACACACACAAGTGCATGCACACACATGTGTACATGTACACTATAAGATGCACTCTGAGGGCCTGCCCCTTCCTGAATAGAAGTGGAGGAGTGGATGGGGGATAGAAGGAATGTGGGAGGCGGGAATGGGAAGAGAAGAGGGAGAGGAAACTGTGGTGGGTATGTAAAATAAATAAAAATTTAATTTAAAAAAGACCCTCCCTCCTGGGTGATCCTGATGATTCCCCTTTTGACTCCAGAAGCCAGTATGAATGGCCAATGACAGGCATCTGCGATTTAGGGGTCAAAAGCAGATATCAGGATAATACAGCCTGAGGTGCACCTCTTGGGGGTATAGTTGGCATTGAGGACCCCTGTTCCTTACTCCCTCCTACCCTGAGTGATCTTAACCCAGTTGCAGACACTCCCGAAGCCTCCCTTCACTCAGGTCTGTCTGAGAGAGCAAGCTGGCATCCGTTCCTTTTGAGGTAGAGACACAGTTTGGTGATAGATCTCTTTGTTCACTCCATCCATATTTAACTAAGCTTGAAAAACACCAGGAAGTGTGCCTGACTACACATTTTGCAAATGGAGAAACTGAGGTCAGGAGGTAAGCTTGTCTAACTGGGGTTAGAATTCATCTTGAGATCTGCATGACCTCACGGAGTTGAATGGAAGGGATCTGTGAACTGCTCCATTAGCTGGGAAGCCCTCCACAAAGAGTCACTTGCTTTTGTCCACTACATCTCACTACATCCCATTGATTGGTCTCTACCCCATGATACCAGCAGAATACCACCCCCTACCCCAGCCACTGTGAAAACCAAAAACAACCGTAGATATTGTCAAAGTCTCGTGGGAAGCAAGATTACCCCGGCTGAGAACTGGCTGGTCATACTAGTGTTTTATTGCAGTCCCATGACACACGTTAGGTTAATAGCTGTATGCTTTTTACAGTGTTTGCTCATCAGATCTTTGCAAGGAGGAAGTCCTGGGTGAATGTATAAACAGCAGATGTAGTCCTGAGTGAGTGTGTATTGTTGACATAGACACAGCCATGTTAAGGACCCAGTGCCTCAGGGCCATGGAAATACCAAAGCCTTCCCTACCATGGTGAGGCTCAGAGAGATGGTAAAGCCCTCCTCTGATCAGAGTGTGGATGTTGACAGTGTGTGCAAGCATGAGTGTTTCCAAATGATTGGCCAGTGTTTGCCAATGACTGGCCTTGCTCCTGCTGGATGTTTACATCCTCAGACTGTTTGTCTACAAATACCTTCTACTGAGACTTGCTAACCCCTCCCCACAGTGCTCACCTAGATCAAAATCATCTGTCATACTGAGTTCTTGGTGGGCTCTGAGAGCTGATTCCTTTCCTTTCCCTCCAACATGGTACTTCCTATGCTGCTCAACTATAGGAATCTCAGAGACCCGAGAGACACAGGCCACCATTTCCCTAAGCCCTCACTACCAAGCCCAGTAAATTCTACAACCCAACATGCTCTTCCATAACCCTGACTCCCATAGGTACCCACTGTGCCTCTGCTGGGGCCTCTTTCCAACCCTTTCTATACTCAGCAGACAGCTGTCAAATAGTCTTTCTCAATGCCAGGTGCAATTCCAGAACCTTCAGTGGCTTTTACCAACAACACCTGAGTCCTCACCAGGCCTTCTGGCAGCCCACTACTACCCTCTCTCCCACCTCCCCATGACCCCCACTGCACTGGACCTTATGCACCCCCAGGACTCTAGCCTCCTCCATGGCAGTGTCTTCTTATTGCCAGGTACAGGTGCTCAGCATCACTGCTGTGACATTGGCCATAGGTGACATAGTAGTGCTAGAGGTGAGCAGAGAATGTTCAGCATTCAAATCACCCAGTCCTAACTCCTCCACCATGAAATCGTTCAATTCTGCAAACCTTGGTTTCCCCATATATCAGAGGATAACAATATGAGCTGTCTATGGTTGGACAGATGGAGTAAGCTAGTAGAGATGAAGGCCAGCTAAGCATGTTTGGGGTGCATGCCCTTTGAATAGCAGTCAGGGTGCATCTCTGCCCTTCCAACTACATCATGCACATCTTCACATGCCACTGACCTGTGGGACTCCGGCTCATGATGATGGGCGTGGCAGCAGCCCCCAGACTGGGGCTCTCGCTGCTCGGGGACGGGCTGTAGACAAACACCTCCTGCTTGAAGGGTGAAGTTGTGGATGGCTGGCTGCTCTGGGGAGAGAAACTGGGTGAGCAAGGCCAGTGTAGCCCAGCAGTCCCCCAGCTGTCCTTTGATGGACCATGCAAAGCCACTGCCTCTAACCCCATGTCGGCACTTCTACCTCAGCCATGGTTGCAGCCTTTCCCTTCCCAGCTGCTGTCCCCCTGGAAGAAACAACCTGCACTGCTGCTCTAAAGCACTTTGTGGAGACAGAGTCCCTTCCCTCAGAGCTCACCTTGGTAGTAACAGCTGCCTAGGCCATACCTTCTCCATGGTATTTTTAAGCACAGTATAACCAGCTGAGCCCCAGAACATTGCTCCCTGGTTGAATGAGGCACACTTACCCCACTGTCACACTCCTCCATGGCCTCACCCTCCCCTGCGGTGCTGCTGAAGCTGCTGGTGCTGGAGGAGGAACGGGAGATGTTGGCACGGCCATTCTCCTTCAACTTTATGAAGGGCCTGTGGAGAATGAGAAGCAAGGCAAATGAAGAGTGAGGCAAATCTACCAGAGGACTGAGCGTGCCCACAGTGGCTCCCCAGCCTCTGCCTGGTGGTCTCTGTATTCCAGAAACTTCCAAAGGCAGGAACTGTCACTCTCAGCTTGCCTGGAGGCAGAACACATGAACCAGAACTCCAAATGGCTACAGCCAGCCTTTCCCAAACCCCAACTCTCTTACTTCTCTTTGTTGGGACAGATTTCTGGAGAGCTGGGATTTGATGAGGTCTCAGACTTTATCTCCTGAGAAGAATGTCCACCATCCGGGGTTTTGGGAGTGCTGGAGGCACTGTCACTAGGAGGAAGAGAATGAAGAAAAGTGAGGCCTGGGAGCTGGGCCCCTGCCCTTGTCCACTGTGATCCTAGACAGAGCTCAGCCTGTGGGGACCAGTACACAGAGTGTAGCTACCTCTTCCCTCCCCACCTGAACTGAGACTGCAGCAGACAGCAAAAGTCTCTGCTCCCTACAATAAAGGCCAATCTGGATGTATGGTAATGGTCCAAGGACATCAAACAGGGGCCTGGCTTGATGGCCTACATTCAAGGTCTACCCCTCTCCCATGCTGGCCATCCCAACTGGTAGAGTCACAGATCAAGAGAAGGTCAGCCAGGAAACTGACTGGGATCCATATAGGAGTTAACCCAGTACTGATGGATTCCTGAGAGATGCTGAGGGCCACCTACTGTAATGACTCTTGGGGACATCCTACATGTGACAAGGCAGCCCTGAATGCTGGGGAATGAAGGGATACTCTAAGCCCAAAGACCTAAGAGTTCCCTTCTCCCACAGTTCCGCAAAGACCACAATTTACCCTATAGCAAACACTGGGGTCAGGATAGCCCTGTCTTCAATTCTCTAGTTTTCCTTTGATATTTCTGAGCCCCAAAACACTGATTTCTGTTTTGTTTTGCTTTTTTTAAGAGTTACTTATTTACTTATTTATTGTTTATATACATTTGCCCATATGTATGTATACCACATGCATGCCTGGTGTACTCATAGGTCTGTAGAGAGCATTGATCTCCTGAAACCCAAGTTACAAATGGTTGTAAGCTTCTATGTGGATACGAGTAACTAAATCCAGATCTTCTGCAAGAGCAGCCCATGCTCTTAACAGCTGAACCACCTCACCTCTCCAGCCCTTCAGTGCACTTTTTATAGTGGCAACATTAATGAGGCATAATACACACGCCATGCAGCTCTTCTATTTAAAGTGGACAATAAAACAATTTTTAATATGTTCATGGAATGTGCAACCATCACCACAATCTAATTTAAGGACATTTTAAGGCCTCTTAAAAGAAACCCTGGCTCATCTGCAATCACTGCTCACCCCAACCCCTAGCCTATTTCTTTCTGCCTCTATGAATTTTGCCTAGTCTGGACATTCCATAGAAACAAGACTTGACAGCATACATGGCCTTCACATCTGGATTCTACTAGCTTAACGTTTTTAAGTTTGTCTATGTCGTGGCCAACATCAGTATCTCAGCACTTGTTGTTTACTACAAAATACCATTACATTGTGTGGCTACTCTTTTTTTTTTTTTTTTCTACCCAGGACTATCATGCCAGGATGGCATCAGCCACAATGAGAATGAGTTGGGACCTCCCTCATGAATCTCATGAATCAGTAATGAAGAAAACGTGCTACAGCTGGTCTTATGGATGCATTTTCTCAATTGAGGTTCCCTCTTTCAGATGACTCTAGTCTGTGGCAAGCTGACATGCAACTAGCCAACACAGATACCTCCAGACAAAAGAAAGTATCTATAGAATAAAGTACGTTAATGGTTTCCAAACTACTAAAGCAAGAGTGGTTGGTCCAGTTCTGTAATAAAGATGGGTAAGCATTAACCACTGAAATGACTGCAGGTTAATTCTTCATTCTCTAAAGTTGTGGCTACTCTTATTTCATTTTCCTTATCTAGTCATCAGATGGCAGACCCTTCAGTTGCTTCTACTTTGTGGTACCATGAATAACACTGCAATCTAGTAAGTGTGTGCTGGTGTTGCTATGGAGAACTGTTTTCAACTCTCATGATCTCTATCTATACACCTATGGTAACTCTATGTTTAGGCCTTTGGGGGCTGACAAACTGTTTTCCAAAGCAAATGCACTAACTCACATCCCCACTAGCAACAGGCAAATGTGCCAATACCCTAGGACCTCACTAGCATTTGCTATTTACCTTTAAGATCACAGGTACCCTAGACGTGTTAATGACCTATATAAACTCTTTCTCTCTCTCTCTCTCTCTCTCTCTCTCTCTCTCTCTCTCTCTCTCTCTCTCTCTCTCTGTGTGTGTGTGTGTGTAGCAAATGCATGTGTGCATGTATGTGCAGGTGCTTTCAACTGCCTGTGCCCATGGAGGTCAGAGGTCAACGTGGGATGTGTTCCTTCATAGCTTTCCACTTCATTTGAGAGAGTAACTCTGAATCTGAAGCCCCAGCGGTCCTCTGGTCACACTCAGCTTTCTATAAGGATGCTGGGGATCCAAACCCAAGCTCTCTTACTTACCCAGCAACAGGACACACAGGGCACTTTACCCTCCCTCCATGCACTTTTGGTGACGTCCTGACTATCAAACCACAGGCTCAGGTCACTAAGTGAACTTCCCTCTGTGGCAGACACCACAGGAATTTCTCCCCACACACCATGTGCAGCCTGTCTCCTCTCTTCCTTCCCAGCTGTCTTTGCCAGCTCTTGATCTACTCATCTGTGAACACTGGGGTTCTACACACCCTCTCTGAGAAGTCATATGGCTCAATTTCTTTCATCAGCAACTCTTCCCATCACTAAATACAAGTGATAGTGAGACTGGGGTTCAGGGGAAGCCTAATATTGGGAAAACCTGTCCCCATGTCCCCCTAACCCTAACCCTAACCTGACAGCTATAAGGAGCTGAGAGCTGACAGGCCTCAGAGCTGGAATGGAGTCCAGGCCCTGACAGTTACCATCGTGTCCGGCTGTCCCCCTGGCCTTCAGAGCCCGAGTGCAGGCGGGGGAAGAGTCCAGACCGGCGTTTGATGGGGCTGCGTGACTGGTTCTTCACGGTTGCTGCAGCCACTGGAGGCTGCCAATAAAACCACCACAGTGAATGCTTGTGTCCACCCCTTCCTTCCCACCCCTTCTCTGGTCCACATATGTCTCCTGGTCCGGTGAGACCCTGGAAAACAGCAAGGAGCTGAGATGCCAACACTTGAGCCATTCACAGCCTCTTTCCTGTTCGTTAAGTCAAGCCTATGGCAGCAGGTAAAGATCCAACAGAGCCTAGAGCTCTTGGAGAATCACAAATGCCAAGAGCCCTTGAAGTGGCCAGCTGCGACCTTTCACCTTGCTATTGAGAAAGCCAAGAGCCAGAAAACAGAAGGATGCATCAGGGTCAGCTAGCAAGGCTCCTGACTGACTCTGCCTGTCAATAAATGGGCCCAGGCAGGAGATGCAATAACAGACAGAAGAAGCACCTCTTAGCTGAGTCCACATGCACTGGCAGCAGTGGGGAGCTGATCAAGATCTCTGCTTGACAATTCCCCAGTGTCATGGGACAAAGAGGACACAACTGTGAAAGTCTGAGCAAAAAAAAAGGCATAAAAACCCGGAGCATGCTAAGTTTCTAACCCTGGCCCCAGTGCCACTCATGTGCTCTGTCACTTTGAGAGAAGGGTCTAAGGGCCTCAGTTTCCTCATCTACAGGAAATCACCGTGCTCTGCTGATATCATGACCTTCTTAGAGAAGAAAAGATAGTCGATGTGAAATATTAGATAAATCAAGCCATTGCTCAAGGCCATTTATAATAAAAGTCAACATCTCCTTGAGTCTATTCTGCTATTTAAAAAATTTTTTTCAAAGAAATTCCAGTCCATACAAGTCAAAAGCCATGTGCCTTATCAATGACTGGCGATGTGGTTCCTTCACCTGCCCTTGGTATGACTCAAGAGGCACACAGACCCACACAGGATGAAGAAGTTAAATTTTGTATCAGGAAGTTCTGCATTCAAAGGCCAGAGCTCCATCTTACTGGTAACTTTTAGTAAGTTACCTAACTTCTCTGAGCCTCCTTTTCCTAAAGTGTGGAATGGAGATGCCCCTGTGTCTATTCAAACAACCATGATAGGCATCAGGTAAGGTCTGTGTATCAATCACCAGCTTATTTCCTGGTGCAGAGCAAGCTGGGGTGGCCACTGTTGTCTCCCTCATGAGACCCTAAGCTCAGGTCTCAGACAAAGTCAGAGGGCAATTCACAGTACAAACCAACCCGAGAGGTAACCTGGCACAGAAATGCCATGGGGCCACTGTCATTGAGAAGACACTAGGTGACCTCCTCAGCAGCTTCAGTGTTCTCCAGCCCCATAGTCCAGTTTTCCCTGTTAAAGTTGCCCATCCCACATCTTGGGTGGGACACTCCCTTCTCTTCTCTTCTTCTCCCCCCACATGCTGGCCCAGGATCCACAGTACTCACTGAGAAGGTGGTCTTGGTGACATCCATGCTGTTGTGGACAATACCCCCACTGAGGCTGCCAGGAATGTTCCCTCCATGCAGCTTCCTCTGGCTACCCACCATGGTCTCCATGGAATGGCTGCGCACGCGGATGGCTCTCTGCAAGGGGTGGAGAGTGACAAAGGTCTGAGATTCTTGGTCAGTACCTGGTCCCTCAGATGACTCTGTCCTGGGTTCATGTGTACACATGCATGCACACACTAGCATGAGCAGACTGAACACTGACTCCTTTTTATCTTTCTTTTTTAGTGTGGCATTGAGGAATGAACCGAGGATCTCCCTCATGCTTGGCAAAGGCTCTGCCATTGAGCATCACCAACCACACATCAGTTCTGTGTTCACAAAGCTGAGCTTCCTCTCCTAAGTATATACTGGACTGCCCTTCCCACTGTTGCCATGGGTGTGCCTTATGTAGCTACAACCACCCTTGATGTAGAACCCTGGAACAAGTTCCAATGCATCTCTAAATTGGAGCTGCTGCCTGCCATCATTTGCCTTGCAGAAGCTGAAGACACACTCTCCCAGGTCTGTATGGCTGTTCAAAGAGATATATGCTCAGACTCGGTACAGACAGGGACTGCTGGGGAACTTTATGTTCACTTTTGACTAGCAAAAAGCAAAGGTTAGGGCGGAGTGGGGTGGGTTAGGTATTGCCAAGCTGCATAGTCTCCAGTCAATGACAAATAGGACAGGCAGGTTTGTCGTGATGCAGGAGAATAACTAAGCTATAGGAACATTAACTGGGCCCCTGGAAGAGCTGGATCTGGGGTGACAGTCCCTCCCAGACTTCTCTAGAGGGCAACACTGTTCTGCATAGGGTCAAAGAGAGGTGTTTATGATGCTTGGAACTCAGCTCCATCTATGGGAGCACTTCCAGCCAACAGAAGTGCTACAGGATCCTGGCTCCCCTGAGGGATAACAGTCTTTTGCCCAGTAACTCCAAGCCCTTGCATCATTGCCCTCTGATCCTCTATCTAGTTTCTCAACAAGATGGCCAGACAACAAAACATAGTGATCAAAAGCACAGCACAGAAGCCTTAGCTGGTGCTGCCAGGAGTGATGCCTAGGCTCTCTGCTGCACCACTGGCTAGCTGGGAACCCTGAGAATGCTTAGCTTCTCTGAAACATATGTGGAATGGGATAGAACATGTCTACCCAAGAAACAGCAACAAGAACAAAGCTTTTAAGAGAGATCCCAGTGCATCACAAATGTAGCTTGTCACAGTACTAATATTAAGCACAATGTGTTTCCTGTGTGCTCAGCACCACGTCAAATGCTAGAACTATGGTGTTAAGGCCAAAGGGACATTGAATCCAAAGAGTGCCCAAGAAACACTCCCAATAGTAGGCTATCATGCAAGATCCAGTGTCTGTGATGGTGATCTATATGTGTCAATCAGTTGTTCTGGGGTCCAAAGAGCAAAAGCTCCTAGATATTTGTACTATTAGTGGCTTAAGTACAAGTACCAAACTCTAGTCAGCTGAACTCTCACTGGCAGAACCAACATCAGTTCCAATGTCTCCTCCTCCTTCTTGGGATGCAAAGTGCCCAGGCTCAGTCTAAAGCACTCATTTAACTCATCCCTTACTAGAGAAACAGGAGGGATGTCTGCTGGTGGCTTTAGGGAAATCCACCTGAAAACCCAGGAGCCATTTGGGAGGCCAAACCTGCGGACAGAGCTGAAGAGCCCAGGATCACATAGGGAAAGGAGAGGAGAAGGTATGTGCTTTGACCAACTGAGTCTAGACTGCCTGCTACAGTAGTTAGTGGGTTTTCCTCACCATGGTGTGAGCCTGTCACCTTAGCATCAGGAAACAGATATGGACAAAGTTGCAGCCTACTCCCTCCTTTCTGGACTCAGGCATGTGCACACCCCATATGCCATTAACAGATATCTCCAGAGGAAAAGCAAAGCCCCATTCCTTCTTTTGAGCCATCCAGAAAGAGCTCCAAGTCGGCATAAATATTGTTCTTCAGGACCTCAAGGAGACCTTTGAGACTTGGGAATGGCAAAAGGCCTCATCTGCATGCCATTTCCTCCTGACAAGAGACAGAGACTCAGAAAGGCTGCTGGTGTATGTAACAGCCCTCAAGACAAGCCACCAACAATGAGGTGTGGGACTACAAGCCTCAGAACGACATCATGTAGCTTCTATTGTTTGAATCAAAGATGCCCCATGAGGGATGTCACCTCTCTCCTCTCTGGACCACAGAAGAGTTGCCTAGCAACAGTGTTCCTGGGACATGGTTGCAAGAGCCAGCCTATTTGATTCATTCTACCACTCAAATGTCATAAAGTCATACACTCTGTGGAACCTGAGGATATCTGACATGTCCTTGGAAGCGGGAAGAAAAGGCTCCTTAAAAAACACTAATGTTTTATAAATGCTGGCATCTTTATATGATTGTTCCCTGTACTGCCACTACCAGTGTCTCCAACATTTCACACTCTTCATTTGCATTCTGATCTGGTCCTCACTGTCTTCCTCAGAAAGGATCCAACTATGAATAATAAGCCCTGTGCAGTGTATCTGGTCTAAGGAGCATTCATACACAATCATATTGAATCCTTAAAAGGCTGAGGTACAGAGAGAATAGAAACTCTCTCAAGTAATAACTGTCACATATCAGTAAGAGGTAGAGCTGGGACCAAATCTAGTATCCCAGGCCCCAAATACAAAGCTGAATATGGTAGTGCATGCCTGTAACCCATGCAACTTGGGAGAGTTGAGAGGTCAAGGCCAGCCTAGGCTACATAGTAAGACTTATCTCCAAAGAGGTGGAGACAAGATGGGGAGGGGAGAAGAGGAGGAAAAAGAGAACGAGATGGGAAAAGAAAAAAAGGGAGAAGATGGGGATGAAGGCAAAGGCCAAGGTGGAGCGATTCACTGATTACATGAAGATGACCAGAAAGCAGGAGGTTTAGGGATCCTCCTCTCATAAAAAGTCCAAAGGCTGATGTCAGGGAAGAGAGTGTCCTCAGATGCCCATGTGCCACCATCAGAGTCAACAAAGAGAATCTGAGAGGCCAGTAAGCTGATGAAATTCGGGGACTGGGCAGACTGTCAGTCACCTGCTTTCCTGCCCCTGGTGGCAGGAAGGGTGGAGTCAGGTTCTCCCTGCCAGGAGGTGCTGCCACAGGATAAGGATGAAATTCCTGGGATGACAACTGCCCATTCGGGTTAGTTCTCCTGCCCGGATTTTAGTGAAAAAGGCAAGTGAGGTCATCGGTCATTGCTAAGACCCAAAACAATGCTTGCTTTGAATGATACTGTCCAATGACATCTAAAGAATTTCACATATAGTCAATGAGAGACTGAATGGAAGTGCTGAGGAGCCAGACAAAGGGGGACCCAGGGAGGGGAAGAAGTGGCCATGGGGTGAGGAAGGCAGGGAAGGGGGATTCATGGAAGACTGTGCTGACTTTAGTAGGCCTTGGGACTAACTGGACTTATACTTGGCTCATCCCTATCTAGCAAAGCCCACCTGATTCCCACTGTGTCCTCCAGGGACCAGCTGCTCATTCTAGGAGTGGGTGGCCTGACCTATGGAAAGTTCTCGTGTGTACAGGGATACAGGGTATCTCACCTAAATTTCTAAACCTTGCAGTCTTGGGCTGGCCTTTCCTGTCATTTCACATGACTGTCCCTTGCAGTCCTCCTGGCCACCTGAGTGGCTACTCAGGTTCCACCAATCTCCCTCAGTCCCTGTGGCCCCCCAGCCCTCAACACACCTCACTGCTACCTTCTTCCATCAAGGCATGTGAGGTATGAGGACAATGGAATGAATGTTCTGCTTTCTCGTTACCCATGTGTCACCTCATCTCAGCCCCAGCTGGTACCTCAGAACAAGTTACTTTCTGGCCACCAGTCCCATCACCCCCTTACAAAATGCCATTTCTTCTTGACAAGAGACAGAGACTCGGAAAGGCTGCTGGTATACGTAACAGCCCTCAAGGCAAGACTCCAACAATGAGGTGTGGGACTACAAGCCTCAAACTGACATCATGTAGCTTCCATTGTCTGAATCGCAGATGCCCCATGGGGGATGTCACCTCTCCCCTCTCCAGTTGAACAAACTCAACATTGGAACAAAAATTAGAGAGATGAGAACCAAGCGGAGCATGCCCACCCAAACCTCAGTAAGGAACCAGGGTAGGGGCCTCTGAGACAAAGACTCTTGCCTGCTGAGATGGCTTTATAGTAAGGGTTTTCTGTTCCCCCAGCAGGACCACACTGGCAGCTCACTCACAATCTACGGCTCCAAACCATGAACTGAGCAGAGCCAAGCCCAACGTCTAAGCATCCCCCTGCCCCCTTCTGCTTTCCTCCCTGTGTGTGTGGGGGGGGGTGGAGAGGGAGGGGAAAGAGGGGAGGGAGAGAGAGAGACTGTATCACCAAAAGCATGCAATCATCCTGGTACCACAACTTCTCCTTCCAGGAGAAAAAGGGGTGACAGAAATGTCAAAGGTTACAACCTCTCCACTCTCAACCGTCAGTGTAACAGGACTCAGGCTACCTCTGCCTGTGACTACAGGACCCCCTTGGACTTTGCCAGAGATGCCTGTGACCTCTTCTGCCACCAAGAGTCAGGTGAGGCCAATGCACCACCTCCACCAGTTCCTCCAAGGGTGAGATAACTTAGTCTGCTGCCTCCCTGCTCCTCGTGGTCCCAACAGCCTCCACATTATGAGGTCAGTGGAGGGCTGGGCAGGCCAAGTGTTTCTCAAGCCATGGTCCGTATTACTATATGCTTATTACACAGGCAAATCAATTGTCACTTTTTCTTTTTACTTCATTACAGACCAGAAGTCTAGGGATAAGTACCTTCCAAAAGTGAGTGATATACAGCTCCTTTATTTAAAAAAAAAAAAAGAAAGAAAAAGAAAAAAAAAGAAAAAGAAAAAAAAGAAAAGAAACCTGCAAGTCCCCGAGAGCATGGCCGCAGCCACCCCCTTGAACCATGGAAGCATCTTTTATCCAAGCCATCACTGCAAAGGATGAGACTTTTTTCATTAGAAATGTGTAGGGCTTTCCAGATTGTAACCTATATAAAAATGAAAACTTCCACATGTCAGTATCCCTGGCAGATCCTAAGATTCCTCCAATCAGCCTAGTTTACAAGCAGGTTTAGGGATCCATAAAGCACTGGTATGTGTCTGTCTGATGGAAGAGAGCTTCCACCCACAAGAACTGAAGTGAGGCGTAACACCCCACTTGGCATGCTCAGCCTACGGTCACAGAGGGTCTGCTTCTGGGCTGTGACCATCTAGAGAAGACCAGTCTGAAGGGGACAGGTGGTGGGATGATGCTCAGTCCTAAGCATCCTCTGTTTGCATGTGTCTGTGAGAGAACTTTCAGCACAGGCATTTCCTTTCAAGCATCACTGTAGACGGCCCTTCATTCTGAAGAGATTCCAGAGGTCTAGGATTAATCCCAAAAGAAATGTCAATAATTCTGACACCATGATCCTGCCTAAAGCCCCACTTAAGAAGAGAAAAAAAAAACCCAAAAAACTAAAAGACAGACTCTTGAACTGGGCCAGAGCCAGGCCTGCCCCCTTGCCCAGGCTTCACCACATGGGAGACCTGGATCAACCCTGAAGGGGTCAACAAGAGAGGCCAAGTCTTCTTCCAGGGCAAGAGAAGGCTCACTCTGTGTGCCTGACCCCAACAACCTCTTTTACTCCCATCATTTCACAACCTCAAAGGCAGGGGTGAGCTCTGAATAGGAAAAAAAAAACAGGTCTGTCCTCAACCATAGGATTAAAAAAATGGCTCTGAAAAATTGGCCCACAGACCAGTCATAACAGAGTCTTGCAGCATGCCCTCTCTTAAAAGTCCCTCTAGAAATACTTCAAACACTCTGAAGTGAAATGTATACCAAGTGCTACTACTCCAAACAGATGCAGGACACTGGACAATGGCCTTGAGCCACCATCCCTTACATCTGTCACCCATATTTAGCTTCTGAGACACCTCATCCAGTGAACCCCAGACAATGGTACACCCCACATGCAATGCTGTGGAAATATTTAAAACTGAAAATACACTAGCTCTGAAGTATAAAAGAAAGCCTGTGAAACCCAAAGCAACAAACACTTCATAAAATGTCTGCAAAACACAGCACCACGTTAGCTCAACCACAGCTCAGCTCTGATTCTATATAAATTAATTTACTGTGGGAGGTGGATAGGTGTGATATGAGACGGGGCAGAGGCTCCAGAGCCTCAGACAGCCTCTAAGTGGCTGCTCCTCTGCCTTCCCTGGCCAAGCCTGTCTCTATTACCTAACCTCACATTCACTCTCTTCTTGCAGAGGCTATCTATCCACCATGGCTCCCTCTTCCTTCTCTGTTCCTTTTCTCCTCTATCCTTCTTTTTCATTTTTCTCAAAATCAGAGTCTCACGATGCAGCCCAGCTCACCCTTGAACTCATCATGCTCCTGTCTCTGCTTCCCAGATGATGCCCACACAGGTACCCAGGTCCTCTGGCATCCAGATTCCCCTGACTGCTCTGCGTTCACAGCCACTTTTCTTTCTTTGTTTCTTTCTCTCTTTCTCTCTTTCTTTCTTTTACATACCAACCACAGTTCCCCTTCCCTCCCTTCCCCCTACTCACCTCCCAGCTTCCTCTCACCACTCCCCATCCACTCCTCAAAGAGGATAAAGCCTCCCACGGGAGTCAACAAAGTCTGGGATATCAGGTTGAGGCAGGACTCATCCCCTCCCCCATCGAGGCTGAGCAAAGTATCCCTCTATAGGGAATAGGTTCCAAAAAGCCAGTTTATACACTAGGGATAATTTCTGGTCCCACTGCCAGAGGCCCCACCAACTGCTCAAGCCACACAATTGTCATTCACATTCAGAGGGCTTAGTTTGGTCTCATGCAGGTTTCCCAGCTGTCGGTCCAGAGCTCGGTCAGCTGTCTGTATGGGTTTCCCCATCATGATCTAGAAAGCGTCCTCCTGAGTGAGGCGACCCAGACCCAGAAAGACAAGCATGAATTTGACAGAAGCAGATGCAGAGGTCCACAGCTAAGCACTGGGTCAATCCAGTGGAAGAGAGGAAAGAGGAATCATGGCCACTTCTATCAAGACTGAACCAGAAGCCCCAGGAATATCCTGCCAGTCTGGACACGCAGCTTGGCTCCTCCTACCCCCATCCCCCACTCCAGGAGAACTCTCAGCAGCTGGCTCCAGTTAAGGCCAGCAGAGCTAACCCTGCTCTCAGCTGTCCAGATGGGCAGTGCACAGCTGACCCAGACCTGCCCAGGCCTGACTGGCATGGGCAGAATCTTCATGGTCAGAACTGGGAGAGAGTATCATGTAGCTGGTAATAATTTGGGAGGCCTGAATTCAGCTCTATCTCTAGGATGATCTGGGACAAATTATTTAGTCTCTGTGTCTTTGTTTCCTCACGTGTAAAACAATCTTCACAATTACTAAAATCGACTGTGAATTACTATGCCACAATTATTATATCCATAATACCAGCCTTACTCTCAGAACACTAATGGGAGGTTTAAGATTATATGAACCTATGCAGTTAATGTGTGTCCTGTTAGAACAGCTAAGGGTATTTACTGTGTCATAGGCAATCGGCAATTTCCAGGCATTATTCCAATGAACACAGCACAATGACAGAGGTCTGATTTATTATCTCTGGGTCCTTAACATAAAAACTATAGCTTATGGACTTTAAAGGTCTTGCCTAGTATCCTAAAGTTGGGATTTTAAAATACATGTATAACCCTGATCCTCATTTTGGCCTCAAAATGTCCTGCTTAAGAATCTCGCTCTCTGATGAGAAAGAGACCTAACAGAACCCTGAGAAAGTTTAGGTGGGACTAAAGCTGCATCTCTGGGTACAGAGTCCTGAGGCCCTGTGGCCTCTTGTAGCTTGCCCTCCAGCACGACCACCCCACCCCATGCTAGAGGAGATACCGAGAAATACTATCTAACCAAATGCACACCATCAAAATCAGATGCCAAGGGAAATGTGGACTAGCAAGCACTCAGCCAGGGCATGACAATGAAACCTTCCTGCCCCTCACTGGTTCTGGGGCCATCCAGGCTCCATCTGAGTGCTTCTGGGGACAGGGAGCTCCTTCTGGATAAAAGTCAACCCTTTTCAGTGCTAGAGACACTTGCCTGTGGCTCCACCCACCACCAGCCAGGCCCCAGGACTTTGCCAGCAAGGAGAAATCATGCAGCACCCTACCAGTTACTGAAGAGCCCTATGGCTTGTGGCCTCACGCCCACCGTTCTTCTCTGGGCTCCCTGACCACAGAGGGAAACAGGTGAAAACATCTTAGTTCGGATGGCCCTCCCTCCTCTGCTCACTCGCTGCTTAGCGGATTCCTGGGCTGACGATGGCCCAGGCCAAGAGAGAACACTGAGGTCACCAGAGTCATTAGTGGCTGCTCCAACCTCAGACACAATGCTCCAGGCCTTTGCAAAGTCCCACTCCATCCTGTCATCTCCAATTGGCCCTTGGGCTCTGAAGCCTTGTTCCCAATAACATAGCTGCTTGCTTTCTTTGCCCTCTGCTACAGCAACCCCAAGTTAGCCTATGTCTGTACCTTGAAAGACTCCAAGAAACCTCCATGGCCCCCATTCTCAAACTTGTCCTCCTCAGGGCCCAGGCCTAGCATGACCTGAGTGTGTGTGTGGAGTTCATCATGAAGGTTGTCCAGGAGAGCAGCCCGGGTCCGGTCCTAGAAAGAAAGGGTATAATCAATCAATGTACAGGCTCCAAACTGTGTACTTCTCTGTGTGTTCCAGATGCCTGGTCTGAGGGCTGCTATTCTGTCACCAGCTCCTGGCCATGGAGAGGTCTCAGAGGAGACTTAACTTCATGCTCACTAACACTGAAGTTAGTGCAAACTTTCTGGATTGGCTCACACCACCTCTTCCATTGCTTATCCTAGGGACCCCCAGCTCAGCTTTCAGACCAAGATTGATATCCACAGCTCCTCTGCCCATGGCTCACTAACAGTCAGGTATCAGCCAGGGACATGCATGCAGCTTCCGGGGGCTACACACACACATAGACTCCTCTCCCAGGTGTCCCCATATCAACATCGAGCCTGACCTGAAAGCCTGAGTTACCCTATAATTCTATAGGAATGTCTTAGCAATCCTGACTTTAGAGGAATGTCCAATCTTTGATATTGTAGCACGATGCTGTCATCTATAAGAACTGCAGTCAGGTTACCAGGGGGAAATTCATAACATTTTATACTTACTGGTCTATGATTTTTGTCTTGGTACACATTCATGACTATCCTGGGGCACATGTGGCTTGCAGGCCTCTGGTTGGACACACCTACCCACAGTCTAATGCAGTAGCCCCTGTGAAATGTTCACCTTGGTTGAGTCTCTTAGACTTTTTAATCATTTCTAACTGGCTGGTTTCCTGGCCTAGCTCCTTTTCAACCCCTCCCCTCCTCTAACAGTCACCGGCTAATGATGCCTCTAACATGTGAATTAAACACTACTTGGGAACTTCATAGCACCCATCACCTGTAAGCTCCAGCCCTCTTCCATCCAATAAAACCACCATCTGCGGCTGAGTACCATCTTCCAGCCACATGAGGCCACCACCATCAGGCTACATCTCCCATCCCAAACTCTAGTTCTGTTTGGCCCTTGACAGTTCCCTGTGTCTGGAGTGACTTTCCAGACTCTCTTCACATAAAAGCTTCATTAGGCATCAAGATTCAGCTGTTCAAAAGCATCCTCCTCCAGGAAGCCTTCCCTGAACACATCCTCCATCTTCCTCAGCAGAAGCAATCACTATCCACTGTCTCTATCATAGCCCAGAGTATAATACAGTACACTGTATTATAGACCACAGTTCCTCTCCATTAAAGACCTGTGCACTCCACAGCAGCAGAAGTAATGTCTTACTTATCTCTGAATACAAGACCTGGGCATAATAAACAACTAGTGATTGGCTGATGAGACCTAGAGTCTAGATGAGCTCCTAACTAGAAAAAAAAAAAAAAAGTTCTCAAAGCAACAAATCTGAGGGCTTGGGGGGAGCAGAAAGCCCCCTAACTGAACAAGCACCGTGGTGAGACCCCTAAAGGAAGCTAAGAGCAAGCCCGGAGACTTTCAGCCCTGAGATCTCACCTCCAGCTTGGCGAACTTGTCCGACTTACAGCAAGCATTCTCCGCGTTTGTGAGCTTGGTGAGCAGAAACTCCCGGAACTCTGCACCCTGAAACAGATTAGAGGGCTCAGAATTCTCCCAGCCTCTGCTATAGACAAAACCCTTCCAACCACAGTACCAGAAAGGCAGAACAGGGAGTATGGGAACAGCTCCTGAAAGAGCCCTCCTCAAATCCAGCCAAGGCCAACCCCACCTGCTAATATACCAGCATGGGAGCTAGCTGCCCCAGTGCTGGGAAACCCACCCTCCATAGGGCACCTTTGTTACTGGAGGCAATTCTTGGCATTGGTGCCTGGCCTGGAGCATAGTGTGAAAGTCCTTCTACTAATAGGAAGGCAACTCCACCATCAAACTCCCAACAAGGATCAGATTGGTCCCAAAGAGTGAGTGAGGTACAGGGGTATCTAGGAAGGAGATGTCTCTAAAGCTATAACAGGACCTCTCCAACAATGCTCCCAGTCTACATTCAACCCCAGTCCAACCACTGACACTCAGGTGGAGAGTTCTATGCTCTTGAGTGTGACAAGAATGGAAGAAGAGATTTTTACCTTCTGGAAAACAGGTGGGCTTGGCAGAGGGGGGCCAAAGGCAGGCACATCTTCCCTTGCAGTGACTGATACCTGAATGAAACAGTCTGGCATGGGCTAAGACAGAAGAGGAATCCCACTCTTTACAGCAGACCAGCTCACCTCTCCCCTCGTTCCCAGAACACAGTAGAATGTCTGTGTGGGCATCACCCAAAGCCCCAAATGATTCTCCTCTAGTGGGCTAGATGGACGGAGGCCTACTTCCTTCCCTCTGCCTTTCTAGGGACCAAAGACAAGTTTGGCAAGATGATGCTCTATGGGCTGTGGAATGGCTGGGGCCCAGATTACAAGGCAGTACAGGAGGCTGGGAGGTTTAACTAAATACCCCACTGCAGTGTTCATCCCAGAGAAGGCCACTGAGAATCACTGTCCATTTTAGTGATGAGAAAACAGATAGTTGTAGTATAGCACAAGCACCCCAGTACCAGAGAAAAGCGCACACAGAATTCAGACCACTCCAACACAGCCCTGAGGTTTTCTCCACCATAGTGACCCCTAAACCTGGTCATAATGGCCCAGAGAGATGGCATCACAGATTAAAAAAAAAAAAAAAACTGCCACACAAGCCTGATGGTCCTCAAAAGAGAACTGGCTCCCAAAAGTTGTCTCTGACCTACATAGATGTGTCTGTGTTCTCCCAACACATCACACATTTCACACACACACACACACACACACACCACCACCACCACCACCACCACCACCACCAACAACAACAACAACTACTACTACTACTACTACTACTACTACTACTACTACTACTACTACTTAAATAATTTAAGTTATTGGGGAAAAAAAGTAAATACTGGTTATACAGAAAGCTTGGAGCTCTTGAGAGCTTGGACACAGACAGTGGACGGAGGTCTGGAACCTGGCCCTACAGACAGAATCAGCCAGTCTGGCTGAGACCTGAGCACAGATACCAAAGACATTGACTCGGAATGAGACTGGGGGACAGCCAGGCTCCAGCCAGATACTTTAAGGCTGGGCTGTAAGAACACCCAGGGTTCTATCTTCACCTCCTCTCTGCATGCAACTATCTTGGTTTTCCTGTCAGCCCTTAAGGCTGCAGGGCTCTGGGGAGGCTGCCCTAACCCTTCTCTAGCAATGGCTGACGTGAAAATCCTGACATGCTGCCAACCACTCTGGCCTGTGAAATAGGGCAGATACAATAGTCTGCCAGACTGGGTGAGCAGGCAGCCCGAAGCCCAGCCAAAACAAGGCCTTGCCAGGTCCAGGGAGAAAGAATCAGTGCCTCCGTCAATGGGGCATTCTTCCTATAAGCTCTAGGCTATCGGCATGGCCCAAATTGAGGTACTCAGAATCAAGAAATGGTTTGTGTTCACTGACAAGACTTTGGCTGAGCCCCAGCAGCCAGACACAGTCCCTCTCCATATACCTACCACGCACTGATGGCCCAAGTCTAGAATTCCATCTTGGATCAAGAATTTGGCTGCCCACTGTGGGTATCTGGGACACTTGGGACAAAGCACAGAGACTGGCCCAGCTGTTTCCCCTGGCCTGGCCCCTCCTCCTCAGGCCTGCATTAAAGCAGTCTGTGCTGACAGGGTAAGTAGTTCAGATGAACCTGTAAGTCCACAGGGGAGCAGGGACAGGATCCAAGTCCTTTCTGATGACGTCCATCCATCCTCATTCCAGCTTTTCCTCTGACCTCAGTCTTCCCAAGCAGCTAGGCCTTTGTCACCCCCTTCTCTCAGCTTGCTTCAGAAAGCAGAAGCACAGAGTTTACCTTCCTGTATCTAAAAGGGGCGTGGGCTTGGAGGAAGCAAGGGCAGGTCACTGAGGAGAGCATCTTTGAAGCTAAGAGGAGCTCAGTAGGAGAACAACCAAGTACCCAGAGGAGCAAAGAACATAAGACCCAACAAATACTCCCCACCCCGTGTTCAGGTATGGTCTGCCAACCAGAAGACTGGCAGGGTTGTTTAGAGGAAATCTTGATGGGCATGGGAAGGTCCTCCCCAGCTGCCTGCTTCACGAAAGAGTCCTAGAACCTAGAACTTCAGGAGTAGGGGAGGAGGACAGCCTCTGGGGTAGGGATGGGGGAGGGGGATAGCCTCTGGGGTAGGGATGGGGGAGGGGGATAGCCTCTGGGGTAGGGATGGGGGATCTCATTAATTGCTGAGCTAGAATCTCTTCCAATCTAGAGTGATGGGAAGTAAACTTCTACCTGGCAAGTAATTCAGTATCACATTTCATGCACACTCACAGAGCTGGTTTCTCACCTGCCCCAAAGTCTCCTGGGAAGACTTCTAGCTCCAGGCTCCCTAGCTCTGTGGCCACAACTTTAAGTCCTCAACAGCAGTCAGCCTTAATCTTTTCCCTATGAGTAAGCTGATGGGCTTTGTTAGGAAGCTATTCAAGGGCTAGTGAGATGGCTCTGTGGGTTCAATCCTCAGGAAGCCACACTGTGAACAGACAGAACCAACACCTGTAAGTTGGCCTTTGATTTCCATATGCACAACTGCATGCACACACACACACACACAAGCACATACGCACACAAATGAATGTAGAAAAAGAAGACTGTTGTAACAGAGTCTGGCACAGAGAAGGAACCACCATCATTCAATTTCCTGGTCTTTTCTTTCCCCATTGGACCAGATGTACAAAAGGACGCCTTAAATACAGAGTTCTCCAATCTACCTGGCAGCCCACACCACACTCTGCCTCTGTCTCTGCTCCCACAAGTGGCCAGGGTCAGAAGGCTCTCTGAAGTTAGATAATTCAGCTTTCCTGCTTTGCAAAGACAGAAATAGAGGCCTGGAGACAGTGGTCACACAGCCACAAAGGGACAGGAGCAGAAGCAGAGTGCCCAGGCTGCTGTGCCTGTCTGGGGTCCCTCCGTCTGTCCTTCCCTCTTCTTTCTTGTTGCCTGTCCTCCCATGGGGCTCAACTAAGGCCCAGTGTCAGCCAGGCCTCCTCTACGCTTATGACTCACCCACATTGCTTCAGGGGGAGGGGGTAACTGAATGGGCACCACTCTGGGGAGCACCTTGAAAGACACAAGCATGGGTCACAAATCCAAACCTGCCTCAGTGGAGAGAGGGTGGCTATGATGCCTGAACTGGCTTCCTCTGTCCCTTGCCTGGGGTCAACAAAGCCAGCTTTTCCTTGTTCCTCAGTGTTCCCAGCACACAGCAGGCACAGAATAAGAAATCCTGTGTCCACCAGCAAATGAACCAGATAACTGTAAACTGAACATCCATTTGAGTCAAAGCAGGCTAGATTGCTCAATGTCTGAGGGACAAACAGAGCCGTGTACATGAAAGGAGCCCATGGACCTCAACAGGAGAGATGTGCTAAGAATGAACTTGTTGAGGAGGGGCATATGGGGCTGGGGTGTATGTGGGATCAAAGGACAGGTTTCAGGAGGAGGTACTCCCCACAGGCAGTGTCATCAAACGAGTCGCCAGACTTGAGCAGTAAGCTCCTTTCCCCACTGAGCCATCTATATTTGTTTGGGTTTTTTTGGTTTTTGTTTTTTGGTTTGTTTGTATTGCTGTTGTTTAGGATTTAGCGTTTGTTTGTTTGCTTTGTAACAGGGTCCCTATAGCCCTGGATGTCCTAGAACTTACTGTGTAGAGCTAGCTGGACTGAAATTCTCAGAGATCTGCCTGCCTTAGCCTCCCAAGTTTGAGAATTAAGATGCACACCACCACACCTGGCTCCCACCTTGTCTTTTGGGACAGAATCTCTCACTGAACCTTTAGTTGGCTAAACTGGCTGACCCCAGGAATCTTCCCATCCCTGCCACTCCAGTGCTGGAAATTACAAATGCAACCAGCTTCCTATGTGGGTGCTGAGGATCTGAACTCAGGTTGGTACAGCAAGGGCTTTACTGACAGCCACCTCCCCAGCCCAAGAACTTCTTTTTTCTTTCTTTCTTTTTTATGTTTTTATGTCTCAGACGTGGTTTTAAAAGTTTATGTTTAATACATGGAAGTTTACATTAACAAAACAGAAGCATCACCATCATAAAGGCTGTGACGTGGCCAAGATGTAGTGAGCCCAGAAAAGCAGCAAGAGCCTGGGTTAGCACCTCGTATACATATTCCCAGCCTCAATTCTCAGAGTTGCAATGACAAGACCATTTCTCCTCCTGCTTACAGTGCTGGTACCTGGCATTCTGTGATGTAGGGAATGCTTTAGGAATCTGAACTCTGTTCTTTCTCCCCAGAAAACAAAGAAAAGCAGAAATTCACTACTTGATTCTTACTTGGTGGTTTGGAGACCACTTAGCCCACACCCTACAATCTCTAACTCAGCCTCTCTCCCATGGGTCCCAGACCCCTCAGACCAATAGAACGCAGAGATGTGCTGCCCCTAAGGTTAGAAAAAGAAGGGAGGTGAAGCAGCCAGTGAAGAGGGCAAGAAAATTGCCCTGTCTCTCCAATGCTGCAGGCTGGGAGCCAGAGCACTCTAATGCATTCCACACACATGCCGCCATTACCTCAGATGGTCCTTTCTCTCTCTCTCTCTCTCTCTCTCTCTCTCTCTCTCTCTCTCTCTCTCTCTCTCTCTCTCTCTCTCTTAATTAACATGTTTTCTTAGAAAAAAAAACTAAAAGTCTCCAGTCAGGAGCATCACCCATGTCTTATATCCTCATCAAAATCTTCCAATCATAGCCATTCCTTTGTCCACATCATCCAGACGCGGGACAGGTCTCTGAGTCCCATCCAGCCTTAGTCTTCCCACTGCTCCTCTTTCTCTCCCCTTTCCTACATCCTCTCCATCCCCTCTCCTCCTCCTCCTCCTCCTCCGACTTCCTCTACAAATGCCATCACCATAGCCAAAGCTCAGCACTCGGGGCTTCTGAACCATTGAGTGAAAAGCTGAAGAGCTAGAGAAAGGATGGAGGATATGATCTTGGAATGTGTTTTCCACTGAGGGCCGGGCTCCAAATTCAGAAGCCAGAACAACTCTGGGGACTGCAATACTATTAAGACCTGGTGTCTTTCCTGAAACTCGCTCTGTAGACCAGGCTAGCCTCAAATTCAAAGATCTGCCTGCATCTGCCTCCTGAGTGCTGGGATCACCACCACTCAGCTAAAACCTAGTGTCTTTTGCTGTCACTGAGCCCACCCCATCTAGGGATGGACCTGGGCCCATGACTGCCCCACAGTGAGGCTTCTTTCTTACCTTGTAGGATGGAGTCTCTGTGCCTGGGCTCTCGGCCTGAACTACAATGTAGGCATGTAAGAAGTTTGAAGCAATCATATCTGGGACAAACGGAGTGTTTTCTTCTTGAAAGATGATGGCCACAATGTCATTCCCAATGTGTCGCTTTCTCTGCAGCTAAACAGAAAGTACTTCATTGTTACTAGAGAGTTAGGACCATCCCTAAAAAGAGTTCACAGCGAATTCCTTTTTATTCCACCATTCATAAACCCCGAAGTCTGAGGCCCAGCTGTTTCTCTCAACCTTGGGAACTACCAGGAAGAAAATAGAGGAAGATGGATATGTTGTTAGGTAACAACGGTCTGAGTGTAACTCAACAGTATACAGAGCCTGGACTCAGGATCCTGGAGGAATGTACGAATGTCAGGCCAGTCATAATTGATCCAGAAGAAACAGAAACACAGGACAAGCCACCTGAACCCACTAACCAAGCTGCCAGCCAAGGCTACATCAGTTGCTCTCTGGCAGAAAGTATTAGCAGCTTTAGGAACAGAGAACAAGTGGCAGTAGAGGGCATCCTAAAAAGACCAGAGGCAGGATCGGCAAGGAAGTGTAGACAGAAGAGGCAGGGAACAGACAGATCATTCCACCAGAGGTGAAGACACACGCAGATCAACACAAGTCAACTGACTAAGGGAGACTGAGTGGACAGGACCCAGCAATGCCAGACACCCTGCCAAGTGATCTAGGTTACAAGGCCCTACTATGTCCCAGGAACTGTGAATGGCTGTTCATATGGATGATTACAAGGGTAAAGGTCTTCCTATACACCAGGTCCCACCCACATGTTCAGCCCTTTATTAAATGCATACTCAAAGCAGGAATTGTGCTTAATCCTTTCAAACTGAGTTTCTCACTTACAGAGTGTCTGCTCTGCTCTGAACACTATACTGGGCATTTTTATGCAAACTGCCTCACTTGTTTTACACACACACACACACACACACACACACACACACACCACTGGATACCCATTTCTTAAGAGAAAAGAACTATCATCGATTTGGTCCCTGCCAAGAGCCAAGCTCTGATTCATATTCCAAGCTGAAATGACCCTCAGGTAAGGAGCCTCAAGCTAGGGTAGTAGGTGAGGGAGGCTGTGAGAAAACAGGGACCAAACGTGAGACACCCAGGAAAAACCCACTTTGGCTACACAAGGAATCCCACACCCATTTGTTTCTAGAACATTCAGTTATTATTTGGAAGCCAAATCATAATTTGCTTGCCAATTTCTTTTATTCCCAAGAATCCACGTAACAATGTTTACAATTTTGCATCCCTGCTCCCTTCCCAGTACACTAGGTGGAAACAAACAGGCCAGAGTTTGGAGGAGGCCAGAGGAAGCCCTCCTGTGTTCTCCAAGATAGGAAGAAGGAAAGAAGTGGGATAAGGTGATTAATGTCACAGCAGCCAGGATCCTCTGTTGAGCCAAACCCTCCCCAGGGA
This sequence comes from Sigmodon hispidus, assembly GCA_004025045.1. Classification (NCBI taxonomy): domain Eukaryota; kingdom Metazoa; phylum Chordata; class Mammalia; order Rodentia; family Cricetidae; genus Sigmodon; species Sigmodon hispidus. The sequence continues at coordinate 48,751 of PVIH01001795.1, forward strand.
TGCACAGCTCAAAGCAGTTACCCTGGAGAGAGCTGGCGCATGCTAGAGCCATGAGTCTCACAGAGTCTCCAGGTTAGGGACAGGCAATGAGGCTGAGAGGATTTTCATACAAACTTCACACTCACAGGGCAGCACAAGACAGAAGGGCTGAGTGGCCAGGACAGGGGACAGAGGCTTCCATCAGAAGCAGGCACATGCCAGACATGCCTCACAGGAGCCCACTGTTCAGAAACCTACAGAATCCCACAGCAACCCTCTAAGACAGATGCCATGCCACATGTTCTGAAGCCACAAGGCACCAACTGGCTGGGAATCGCGCTCACTCAGCTTGCTCTTCCGACTCCCATCTGCAGATCTGCTGAGCAGCAAGTATTCACCAGCCCTGTTTACTTTGCTCCCAGCTTGACCCTTCATTGACTTCCCAAGGGAAACTTCTACTTTTGGTGCTGGAGATAGAGTCCAGGGCCTCCTGCATGCTAGAGAAGTACTCTACTGCTGAGCTACACCCTGAGCCTCAAGGAAGTGCTCTAACAGGCCACCCCAGGCTGCACTGTCCCATCTGTCAAGTGGAAGCAACCAGCAGCTTGGCCTTGCCTTCCATACTGGTTACCTGCTGGGTGTCACCATCCGTGAAGGGCAGCTTGGTAGAGACATGGAACATGATCTCCCGGTCCCGGAAAATAGTGTACACTGACTCCACCCCTGTCTGTCCGTGGGTCACATCCAAGCCTCCTCGGAAACTGTCATAAAACAGGGCAGGAGCAGAATGAGGAGTAAGGTGAAGCGGTATGATAGTGGCACTAAGGATGGGCAGAAAACAGGTTGGGGGGGACACATGGAAGAGCTGAGGGCCACTGAGAGTATAAGGTAGGAAGGTGTGGAGATGGGTTCTTCTGAGCAGCCTACTGAGTATCCTACCATCAACCACTTATATGAGAGACAGGGGCAGACCTGGTAGCTGTGACCTGGTAGCTACATGTTAGTAACCCTAGCACTTTGAAGGTCAAAACAGGACAATCCTGAGTTTGGAGCCAGCCTGTGCTATCAAGTGAGACTTTGTCTTACAACATAACTAAATTAACAAACTAACAACCAATTAATTTAAAGCTTCTACTTCAAGCCTTGGTTATGCACCCTCCACATCACTGTTGAAGTGGAAATGCCATCATCCAGCATCCGTTCATAACCCCACACAAATGTCTGACCTAGCTCCCCAAGAACCCCAAGGCTAGGCATGAGTCTTTGCTCTGTCCAAGTCACTGGTGAACAGCCAGGACAGCCAGTCACTCTGCTGGATGTGGGTGAACCCATGGGAGACTTGAAGCATGCCAGAAGGGGCAGCTGGTCAACCTTAAACAGTCAGCTTCCACAAAGACCAACCACAAGGAGGTCCCTCTACCCACACTTCTATCATCCCAGGAAAGAGAAGTTGGGGAAGAACTGATGGCTGTCATGCAACCAGCCCTTCTCCCTTCACAGAGATGTGGCTGCCAGTCTCAGACCACAGTCTCCAGCAACCAGGAGGGAAAACAAAAACAGAGACAGATGGACCTCAGGCCCTTTCAGGTTCCAAACCTGCTGCATTATCTGTTTTAATGCCCTGTGAGCTTGTGAGGTGCTAGTCTCCCTTTTATACGGATAAGGAACTGGACTTGCTCAGATAAAGTCACTGGTCCAACCTCTTAGGGCTTGTGAGTGTCAGAGGTTAGTTCTAGCCCTGGTGTGACTGACTCCAGACTCCAAACAATAGTAATGACTCCAAAGTGGGGAGGAAAGGGGAAGAGAGAGGGGGCTGGGGCGGGAAGGAAGCAGAGGAAGAAAGCAATTATTGACACCTACTGCAATTGAACTGTTTTACACAAGATTTTGGGTTCTTGTTCTGGATCCCAGACTAAATCCTAGGACTCTTCCATATGCCAGCCACTCAGCTGGACAGCTCTGAAATATTCCCAAATGTCACCTTTTCTAAGAAAAATCAAGGGCTAGGGTTTTCCAAAAAAAAAAAAAAAAAAAAAAAAAAAATAGTCTCAATATTCTTCTAGCTTTCTGTTCACTTAAGGGACCATACACTGTTGCATGGATATCTGCCAAGGGGGTTATTATGTTTGCGTGAAGTCTTAATTATCTGTTCTTCGCAAGTTGTCCAAACTGGGTCATTTCCTTCCAAACAGCACAGGGTTCTTTCTCTCTCTCCTGCCAGATGAGCAGTAGGGAGGTGGATTCCTTTCTCTGTCAGTCTGAGCCAAATGTAATTAGGAAGGCGAACCTCAGCAGGAACAATCTCATCATGCTTCCGAGGCCACTGCCTTTCAGCCAACCTGTCACTCTGGATTAACCCCAGGACCACTGAGTCTTCAGGAATGCAGGTACATGAGCAAAGGATCAGAGACTGGAAAATCTCCCATGTTCCCTCAGGACAAGCTGTCTGCCCTGGCCCTCATCAAGGGCCCCACCCACGCATGAAGCCAGTCCCTGGCAAAACTCACCCTTTGAAGTCCTGCAATGTGATGGTGTCCCCCAGGAGATTCAAAAACTCCTTGAAAGCGGGGCTCTCTTCATTGTTCCCAAATAGCTCTTCCTCCAGGGTCTGGAAGAAACACCGGCCAGGAAAGGAATGAGAAGAAACCTCTGGGTATAAAGGGAGAGTGTTGTCCAGACTCCGGGTCCCTTTCTCCCCCATCTTCCCTGTGGTCCAGGACATTAGCCATAGCTGTCCTCAGCTAGAGGATGGGTTATCAGGGAGCATCCTGCAGGGCTCATGCTGGCCCTGGGTAAGGAGATCCTGAGTCCAGCAGAGCTCAGAGCAATGGCCCTGGGTAAGGAGATCCTGAGTCCAGCAGAGCTCAGAGCAATGGCCCTGGGTAAGGAGATCCTGAGTCCAGCAGAGCTCAGAGCAAAGAGCTCTTAGACTTGACACCAAAAGCATGACCTGAAGTGAAGGACTGGTCACTGGCTTCCAAAGCAGCCCTAGAAAACACTCTCCAAACTCTGAAGGAGGCTCGGCGTGGTGGCACACTCCTTAAATCCTCACACTTGGAAGGCAGGGCAGGCAGAGTTCTGTGAATCTGAGGCCAGGCTGGGTCTACAGAGCAAAGTCTATGCTAGCTAGGGCTACACAGTGAGACCCTGTCTCATAACAAAAACTCTACAGTAATTAAAACTGCAATAAGACCCCACTTCACAACCATTAGGATGGATCTGATGATGAATGACAAGAACAAGTATGGGTGAGGTTCCAGAGAACTCTGAACACTTGCTCACTGTTGACAGAAATGTGAACAGGGTAGATACTCTGACAGCAATCTATCAGTCCCTCAGAAGACCGAGCAAATCCAGCCTAGGTGTATACCCAGGAGACACCAAAACACACACACACACACACACACACACACACACACACACACACACACACAAAACAACCTTGCACATGAATGTCAGCAGCAGCACTATACATAGCCCACAAGTGGAAACAACCCAGATTATCTACCCACCAACCAACAGATTGTTCTATGTGGTATAGTCATTCAATGGAACATTACTTAAACTAAATAAGAACATATACACTACATTATAACATAGAAGAACCCTGAAAGCATTTAGCTAAGTGAAAGAAACAGGTAAAATTGTCACATATATTCTTCTACTTCTCAAAGGCCCAGAATAGACAAATCCACAAAGCCAAAGGCAGACCACTTTGAGACAGATTCTCATTATGTAGCCAAGGCTGGCCTTGAATTCAGTATTTTACAGGAGCTAAATGGAATGGGACGGAGGAATGACTGCCCACGGCTGTAGGTTTTATTTGGAGAGTGATGAGCATACTTGGGAATTAGATAGTTGTTGCTGCACCACTGTGATCACACCTCAAGTCCCCTGCGGGGCTGTAATTCTTACCGTTGTGAATTGCACAGTGTGCGAATCATAGATTAGTAAAACTGTAATAAAAACTTCACAGTAAGAAAACCTAGAAAATGGTTGAAAGACATAGACATTTCACCTGAGTGTACACACAGATGGCAACGAGTAAAAACATGAAGAAAAAAAAAAAATGATGTTCAGCATCATTAGCCGGCAGGGGAATGCAAAGTAGAACCTCAGTGAGGTACAGCATGCATGTGTCAAAAGGGCTAGATTAAAAGTCAGCAGCACCAAATCTGACTCAGATGTAGGACAGCTGGATCACTCACACACTGATTGGGAAACAATCTCTCCAGAAAATGGTCTGTCAGCTACATGTGCAATTTACCATACAATCAGCAATTATACTGCTAGGCAATTAATCCACAGAAATGAAAACAAGTTCAAAAGTCCAAACCCTACATAAAAAATGTGTACAGTAGTTCTTCAAATCTGGAAACAATGCTGATGCCTTAGCAAATGAATAGCTAGACATAAGCATGTGCAGCAATAAAAACAGAGCCTAACCCAGGTAACAGGGTGACACAGGCCATGGTGACATACACCTGTAATCCCAGCACTCAGGGAGGTACAAGTTCAAGGCCAGCCTAGGATACACAGTGAGAATCTGCTTCCAAGAGAAAAGGGAAGAGAGGAGCAGCAAAGGGGGAAGGGACAGAGGGAGGGGGGAAGCAAGATAAAACAGAGACAAACTAGTGATGCACTTGAGAGGCTGCAAATCTGCTGAGGAGAGATCAGCCCTGGAGTTTTTAACTAAAATGTTACTAACTCATAAAGATATGATATGTCGTATCAGTGTGGTGCTATCACAGTGTGAAACAAAAATGGGAAACAGATCAATGACTGCCAACAGTCAGGACCCAGAGGACAGAACAAAGGTAAGGGAGACAGGTGTGGCTATAAAATAAAAATGCAGGGAACCTTGTAATGAGAATCTGTTTCTTGACTATGGAACCTACACAAGTATAAAATAACATGGAACAACACCAACCCCCCCCCACACACACATACACACACCATCCATGACACACATATACACACCGTATACAAAGAAGTCCGTGTGAGGGACCCGCAAGATGGCTCAGCAGATAAGGGCACTGGCTGCCAATCCTGACAACCTGAGTTCAATTCCTGGACTCATGTAGGGTAGAGAACTGACTTCTGAAAGTCAGGTAGATAGAAATGTAGATAAATAGGTAGGTGGGTGGGTGGGAGGGTGGATTGGTGGGTGGGTGAGTGGGTAGGTGGATGGATGGATAGATGGGTGGGTGGGTGAGTGGGTAGGTGGATGGATGGATGGGTGGGTGAATGGGTAGATATTTTTAAGTCCATGTGAATTGTGGAAACCAGAGTAATATTTCCATTTATGTTAACAATCCAGGTTGTGACACAGCGCCGTAATTTCAGACCTGACCTCCGGAGAAACTGGGTAAAAGTATCAGACCTTTCTCTATTATATTCTCCTATGCAAAACTAAGAAGGTTAATAACTACTAAAGAAAGCAAAACTGAAAATAATCATCAGCCCTGTAAACAGTGACAGACTTAAATCACTGACAAGTTACCTCACATGTGCTCTGCCCACAGAGACAAGATCCATAAACACCTGTGGCTACCCATAAACCATTCCAATTTGCCCAATCAATTCAAGGACAAAGTCTCCCATCTCTCTCATACCTGCTAGGGATGGAACTCAGAGCTCTACTGCTGGGCTTGACACTCCCAGCCTGTTTTACAATAAATAAGAACAGATTTCAGGCTCCCAGCCTTCGAGACGTGACACAATACAACCTAGCTTGAAAACTTTATTTTGCTTTTTAACGGTATTTCTTGGTGATCTCAGCAAGCAGAAGACTGTGAGAGAAGAAAAATGAGTTCCAGGCCAGCCTGAGTTACATAGCAAGTTTAATATCAGCCTGAGCCACAGTCACAAAAGCAAAACAAAATAAACCAAAGACACATTTGCATACATACTCATCCACTCTCCCAAGCGCAGGAGCATACACAAACATACACACACAAATAGGTGAATGAATGAGTGAATAAATAAATAAATAAATGATACACTGAAGTTTTAAAACACTTTTTGGGAAATAGTTAAGAGCATAGCAGAACATACACTGTGGTGCAAGACTGGCCTGCTTCCTGCTTTCATAAATAAAGTTTTATTGGAACGCCTACCAGGCCAACTTATTTACATATGTCTGAGACTGTTTCTGTATGCAAAGATGGAGTGGTTGTGGCAGTTCCCCAGGCTCAGAAGTCTGAAGAGTCTACTACCCTGCAGTTACAGAGTATACTGAACCTGATTTTCAACATGCCAAGAAAACCTTGTCATTACAGGCTGTGTGGCAACACACGGGACAGCAGCTTCTCCCAGGCAAGCTGTATCTGCAATAGGAAACCATCTAGTGTGCCTTCTGAGGCTGGCACCGCTCTCCCAGGATTCACACCCAGCATGATTATTATCACTGTCTTTGTTTTTGTACAGCCTTGCGCTTGACCATACACTCAGGCAGGAGGTCTTAGTCATCACTGTGTCACCCACAGTGCTTAGCTCAGTACATGACAAACAGGCCAGTTAGGGGAGGGTTATTTTTATCCAAAGACCAGTTTAGGGCCTTTATGCAACAAATGTTCGTATTAAATGTCCCCCAGCTGTAGGTTCGCAAAACAACAATCTCCCTGGCATTTTTAAGTATTTTATTTTCCTGGCTTCTCTCCTAAAGCAGCAGCACTGGGTACATGAACAATACATGGGCTCCTTCTCAGAGGTGAATGGCTAATATTCAGTAATTACAGCTTTGCTGGAACACTGGATCGTAATCATCTCGTAAGATATGTTTTGGTAAGTTTCACAGGCAAAGAACTTTAATTATGTTAATACGTGAAAGTCATTGCAGTGGTATCCTGAATCATCGCCCTTGAATTAGGAGATGCATCCACACTAATTAGCACACATCTAACTCTTCACCTACCTGTGTCTTTGGTGGTCTAATATCTTCAGAAGAAGAAACCAGCTAACCAAGAAAGAAATCAACTAACCAAGAAAGAGATGGCTGTACAAAACCCTACAGAACATCAACGACCTGCTATTAGCAGAGCCAAAGTTTCCATTCATTCATTAGTCAAATACCAATGAACTCTTAAACACATGTAAATTCACAAAGTGTGTCTGTGTGTGTGTGTGTGTGTGTGTGTGTGTGTGTGTGTGTGTGTGTGTGTCCAACACCATGCTGGGCACTTGGATACAAAGGAGAAATGAGCATGGAATCTCCTCACAGAACCTAGATGAGGAGACATTGGTGCCTTCAGCTGACATTCTGCTTGGGATGTTAGCAATATTCCTTGTAGAAAACAGGCTTTAACAACTGGCTTTCCCAGAGAAGGAATAGAAGCTCTGCTCTTTTCTAATTTCCATAGTGTGAATATTCCCAGCAAGGCTAATTTCATCCTACTAAAATGACATCACTGGGCTCCAACATCCCACAGAGTGAGGAGAAAAGGCTAGTTTCTCACTAGGAGAAGGTGCCAGAAGAGTAGCTTAGGTAACCCATTCCCTCTCTTTTGTTTGAGTTTTCCTATGATTGACAGCCCAAAGATAAAGACAAGCTGAAAGAGCAAAGAAGAATCAGACTTTACTATGGGAGAACTGTGCCACCATCCACAGCACTCACAGGCCTTTTCCTGAAGCTGCTTTCCATGAACATTCAGCTACCTCCAATCCAATTATGCTTTAAACTTGACAACTGTATTCAGAATGTTTAATAACCACAGAGATACTTACACATCCACGTCTATGAGCACACTATTTACAATAGCAAGGAAATGAAAGCAACCTGGACATCTATCAAAAGATGAATAGGCAAATATCACACAATGGGATTTTACGTAGCCAAGAAGAAGGCTGAAATTATGACATTTGCAGGAAAATAAATATAACTGAAAATTATTATGTTAAGTAAAATAAGCCAGACTCAGAAGGACAAATATCACAGATGTGGCCCCTAAACTTAAGAAATTGTGTGTATCTGCCAGGCATGATGGTACACATTTTTAATTCCAGCACTAAAGAAGGAGAGTCAAGCAGATCTCAGGGTTCAAGGCCAGCCTGGTATATATAATAAGTTCCAGGCCAAAAGCTACACAGTAAAACCCTGTCTCAAAACTCAAAAAAGAAAACTCAAACAAAAAAATTATGTGTATGTTGTGTATTCATATGTACATGTGTGTTTGTGGTCATGAAAGATGAAGAGATCTCAGTGAAAGCAGGAAACAGCAGGTAATGGAGGAGGTGTGACAGCAAAGCTGCCTGGGAGATGAAAGGAGACCAGGGGAACCCCAGGAGGAGAGCAACGGGGAGAGAAGCGAGGGAGAACAAAGTGTAATGCCATAGAGAAGAAGATTCCAAGGTTAGTTCAGTGTGCCAAGCTAAAACAAGAAGAACATTAAATACTCTAATTTAAAAGTGAAAGAAGGGGCTGGAGAGATGATTCAGTGGGTAAAAACACATGCTGCTCTTGCAGAGGACCTGAATTTAGCTCCCAGCACCCACATCAAATGGTTCACATCTGCCTATAATTCCAGTTCCCAAGGATCCAACTCCCTCTTCTGGACCCCATGGGCACTGCACTCACATGTGTACATAACCACACAAAACACACACACACACATATAAACTTAATTATAAATAAAGCATATCTTCAAAAAGAAAAAAAAGAGCCTAGTTCAGGGCTCCTGAGCTTGGTGTGAGCAAATATGCAAAGTCATAAACAGAGGCTTTGGTGACCAATGTGAACCATGGTATGTACCATAAACAAGAGGCTTTGGTGGCCAACATGAACCATGGTGCTTACCTGCCTGGCTTTTTGATAAATGACTCCAAACTTGAAAGTGTTGTTGACATCATGCTCATCATAGGACACAATCATCTGAGAGGCCTACAAAAATGTGGAAAGAAAAAAAATCAAGATTGATGTCAACAGGAGGCAAGGGATAAAAAACAAAAGACATGCCCACTTCGTCAGAAAGGGGTCCACCAAGGAGACAGCCACATTCACATAGGAGGAGAAGCCAAGAACTGTCCTGAGTCAGGATGCTGCTCCCAGCACCTGGGTTTCCCCACCAGTAGCCAAACCTCTCATTTTCATCCCATTCTCATGTGCCACAGCTGGGACATAAAAAATTCACTTTACCTGACAGTTTTATTTGTAATCCAAAAATTAAATGGTCAGCAAGGATGGTTCTGCTCTAACCAAATTCTTTTCAGAAATGTAAAAGTCACTGTTCCTCCCCAGATGCCAACCATCAAATGAACGCACTCAAGGAAGGTATGCAAAGGGAAAGAAGAAGGAAAAGCCTGGCCACAGGCTCTAGCTACCCTTCCATTTTGCCTCACAGAATTGGGATGTGAGATCAGGAGCACCTAAGTCTGATTCTGAATCCAGTGCCTTGAACCATGTAGCATTCAGTGACCAGTCAACCCCCCTATGCTTCAACTCCCTCCTCCGTCAAAGGTAGACGTGCAATTTCAGAGACTCAATGAGACAAGACACGTACAATGGTGAGCACAGAACAGCTGTTGCTGTCATCATCCATGGAACCCTCCGGAAATATCAGGACTGAACCAGTTTATGAGAAAGAGAAGACTGCCTGTGTGCTACCAGAAAACCTCTACAACACAAAGGTGGGACTGGCCATGAGCTGTGCTGGAGGAAGAAACCTGGTTTGACTTGGCTGAAATACGTGGCCCATGACAGGCTGCCATTACACTTTACCTCCGCCTCAGCTGTCTGTCTGAGGAAGAGGCTGCTCCTCAGCTCTCCCACCTATTCAGTTGCCCTCCGTGGGTGAGAGCAAAGGTGAGAACAGCTACCCTGCAGGGGAAAGGCTGGCCATGGAGACCTTCCATGGAACACGTAACTCTGCACATAGGAAAACACACACATCTCAGCTGGACATCAGCTGGCCTTCAGACAGACCTCATGAAGTAATGAAGTACAGCTGCTCTGCCATTACCAGCAGGCCCCTCGGGCTTCCCAAAGCAGATCTACGAATGAGCTGGAGGCTCCTGATGGACTGCGATAAGAACTCTAAACCTGAGTTCAGTTAGGCGTTTTGATGAGGTTTTTCTGATTGTTGAACCTCACTAATTCAGCTTTGATTACAAAGGTAGGTCAGCCTGAATAACAGAAACCATTCTCTGGAGTGCAGCATATTACTGGTGTCTACAGATGATAAAACGACTACAATGAGGCATCTGAAAGACATGTTCTATACAGCTGAGGACTGCCACCAGCTCACCCCCTACAGATACATATATGCTGTGCCTAGACAGAGCCATTTAAGATGTGGTCAAAGATGTTCTGAATGTTGAAGCAGGGTGAAGCTTCTTAACCAGAAATTTCATCTCATGGTTCCTGGTTGTCAGAGTTGAGACTTGGGGGATAGACAGAGCTGACCCCAGCAAACTTCAGCTGCAGCTTCACTGCCACAGCAGAGACCACAGCTGAAGCACATCTCTGCTTCCATTTCCTCCCCAAGTCCCTGCCGGCATATGAAGCAGCAGTCAATACATGGGGTCTGCTCCTATGGGCAATTTCAAGCAATTCTCCACTGTGGGTGATTTAAGCACTGTCATGCTGTAATTGCTGTTGGTTTAGTTATTATTGCTTCTCCCTGTGCACATCCCCATACCAGAACTGGGGTCAAGATCAGGCCAGTCATAAGAGAGCCAATATCAGAGAATCACCAGTTTATTAGCTAAGGCCAGCAAGACTCAGAAGGACCTCAGAGCTACAGTATCCTGGACAACATGGAGCCAAGGCTTGAGACATCTCACTTCTCATTACCCTATGCCTCCATGATGTCAGGGGAGATCTGTCTTTCTGAGTTTAGAATCTGCCCAACCCCAACCCTGGTCTCAGAGAAGTACAACTGGGGAAGAGGTAGAAAGACTTCAAAGCTGCTACCTACCAACCTTCCCAGTAGGTCAGGGACCCACTCAGCTGGACTGGAAGCCCAGGCATGACTGGGGTTGGTTCCCAGGGTGCCAGTTTGTGAAGTGGTAAGTAAGAAAAGAGGAAGACGTAGAGGATCGTCATAGAGACCCCTCCATGATGCAAGAAACTCTCCCATGGAGCCCCAGACATACAGAGCCATGCCCAGCTGAAGAGAGGTGGACAACAGGCCCTCAGGGACACAAAGTTCCTCACCTTGGGGTACAGGACAGGATTGAATTTCAGCCCTACTGCATCATCACAGAAGGCCTGAGTAGGGAAAGAAACATACAGGTCAAGAACCATGTCTATGAAATACACACAGGCTCTCTGCCAATGGACAGAAAGCATCACAGAAGGACAAGACACACAGGGTTCAAATTCTGCTGCTCACTAATGTGGACCCAGGACAATCTGGGGCTCTGGGGTTTCATGATAACGGGAAGTGAGAAGTCTAGAAACCATTTTTTATTCTGAGCAGGAAAAGCCATCACTCCCCAACTCCCACAAAAGGCACCATTCTGTTGGCACTCCTGTACTTGGAATGAATATATTCTACGTATTCAGAGTGAGGGCTCCACTCAGCCCAGCCAGTCTTTCTTCTGACTCCACTGTGCTGACTCTATTTCTAAGCACCCAGTCACTCATGCAGTGACATGGACCCCTGTCCTTTCCTTAGGACAGGGCTGGATCTAGCTCACCATCAGCCCAGCCCCCACCCCTCAGTGAAAACTTCCATGATCACCAATGTGACGATATATTTTATATTTAATAAAAATAGTCTGAAATATCAGAGGACAGAGCCAAGCCATGAAGGTCAGTGAGTGGTAACCCATGTCTTTAACCCCATCACTCAGGAGGCAGAGATCCATCTGAATCTCTGTGAGTTCAAGGCCTAACAGAGCCAGTCGGTGATGGCACACACCTTTAATCCTAGCACTAGGAAAGTTAAACCAGGAATTGAGATAGCTGGGCAGAAAAAAAAAAAAAAAAAAAAAAAAAGATAAGGCTGAAGGAGATAAAATTTCCTCCACTTCCTGTTTCAGCTGAGGACAAAGAGGTTTGGAGTCAGAAGAGTTGGCTGGGTGAGAAGTGTCTGTGGCTTGTTCCTCTGTTTCTCTGATATTTCCCCAATATCTGGCTCTGGGTTTTTATTATAATACCAAATATGCAATAGCACCCTCCTTCTCTGAAGCACTAGCCATGGCCAGCCCTGCCTTCCCTCTTCTCCCGTCTCCTGAGTGGAGAGGAGATTGTTCTGCAAGCAGCTTGGGATGGGCTGGAGGAAGGAAGGAAAAATGGAGGCAGCTGCTAAATCACTTCACTCCATCTAGGCAAGCAACATCACCTCCCCGTTCCCAAAGGCAGAGCTTGCATTCCCACCCCAGAACCAGCCCTAGGTTGACAGAAAAAGCCACCTTCCCTTAATTTTTGTTTTTTACCTTAGCAATCTGAGGGACACTAGGCAACTTGCTCAATCCAGCCAAGGGGATGCGCTCATGGACTGTCTTCAGTTTGGACCTGTGTGTAAATAAGGATGAGATGAGGGCACCCATGAAAGACAATAGGTGGGGGGGCTGGAGAGATGGCTCAGCGGTTGAGAGCACCGTCTGCTCTTCCAGAGGACCCGGGCTCGATTCCCAGCACCCACATGGCAGCTAACAACTGTCTGTAGTTCCAGTTCAAGGCAAATAAATAAATAAAGTTTTTAAAAAAAAAAAAAAAAGAAAGACAATAGGTGGATAAAGTGACTGAGGTCACACCAGCAGGGTCTGCTTCCATCTCCCTGGAAACAGATGTGCCTCCCCAGCCACCCTTAAGGATAGGGACACCACACTAAAGGTGAGAAAAGACTCCTTCCTGTGTTCTCTAGGGGAGGTAGATACTTAAAGATCATACCTGGAAAGATGGCTAATGCAATTAGCCACTTCCTTTTAAAGCCACCATTATCTTTTGGTTTGTGGGTTCTGGTTTTTGTTTTTGTGTCTGTATGCTTTGTTTTTTCATTCTCCCAGAGAACTGGGCCCAGCTTATGAATATATTTAGATTTTGACATGCAAATGAACCTTTATGAAAGATAATCTAATATTTGAAAATCTGGATTTATTCAAAATATAAATGGGATGGAATCTACTTTAGAATTGGGATTCAACATAAGACTCTAAATTTAGCCTGTTCCCTGATTCATTTAGCACATTATCAAAGCGCTGAATTTCACAGAACACTTTCTGCATCTGCTTAGATCATCATATGATTTTTAATCCGTTAACCTCGTGGGTTGTAACTCTGTGAAGCCATCTTTTCGTTCCATGGGTAAAACTCCAAGTGTTTGTCACGTATAATTTTTAGTATTCTGCTGAATTTAATTGGTTGTTGTTTATTTAGATCATCACATCTATGCTCCAAAACAACGTTGATCTTTTTTTTTTTTTAAATTTTATTTCAAGTACCTCCCTTGCCAAGTTTCCATAACATGGTATTATTCCAACCAAGCAAAATCACAGAATATTTCCTGTCTTCTGAAATGCTATGTGTGATACATGAACTTTTTTTTCCGATTTTGGTTCACTAAAGGATTGCTATAGTGTATGTGTGACATCTCTGGGCCCCTACAGTTTTTTAGTGGTAAACATACATGTTTTCTATGGGCCAATTTGAATAATTTAAGTTTTTCCACCTACGTGCCCTGACACGCATTGTCATGAAGTCCATTTTATGACCTCAGGCTTCATATTAGCAGCTGCATCCCTCCAGCAGAGCAATAACCTTGGCCAGTTCATAGGCCAATTTTCTGCTTCCTACCGCAGTGCTGAGGCTAGATCCAGGCTCTCACACTGGTTAAGAAAGCGCTCTCTCTCAGCTGCACCCCATTGCCACCTGCATCCTTCCCACATTCTGTTCTTAGCAGAGGTCTACTTATCATGGCTTTTCCACCATATCCGAGTGTGCTTCTACTTCAGTTGCTTGTCTTCATCTTTTCCAGCTTCTTCTTTCTTTTTTCTACCATTTTTTCCTGGCTTATCAGGCTGCATGTTTACTCATCTAGCCTTACTTCTTTTTCACAGACACATCTGCAGCTATGCATCTGTGTGTAAGCGCTACTCCACCGCATCCCACACGCTCTGATAGGTAGTGTTTTTATTGCCATCTTGTTCTAAATATTTTGTCAGTTCTTTTGTGATTTCCTTTTCTGCCCACGAGTTGTTTAAACGGGCTTTGGGGGAAAAAATTTTCAAATACAAGATTATTTTCCCTCCAGTGTTTTATTGTTAGTTTATAAATTAATTGTCATATTCAGGGAGCATAATCTATATGGTATTATTTTAAATTTCCTCACAATACACAAACCATTTTATTTTCCTTTTCACAGTCCATGTGGGTTCTAAAAGGATGTATTTTTTCCTTTTGTTGAGAGCAAGGATAGAAGATTGAATCTGTTTACTGTGCTGTTCAAATATCGTATAGACCTCACAATTTTATTCTGTTCTAACAACTCTTTTCCCAGAGTGTTTCATCAGAATCTCTCGCTACACTGAGGTTTCTGTCTACTCCTCCCTAAACTTTGTCTGCTGTTTCTTTCCTTGCAGGGTCCTGAACCTATGTTTTTACATGCTAGGCAAGGACTCTCCCATGAAGCTGCACCTATGGCTTTACATGCTAGGCAAGGGCTCTCCCATGAAGCTGCATTCACAGCCCCACTTCACCCAAGACTTTTTCTAATATTTATTTTTTGTGATGGATGTTTGGGCTGTCGGTATGCCTGTGTACCACACACATGCCTGGTGCCCAGAGTCCAGAAGATGATGTCAGATCCCTTTGAATTCAAGTAACAAATGGTTGTGAGCTAATACATGGGTGCTGGGAATCAAACCCAGGTCCTCCTAAGTGCTATGCCATTTCTCCAACCTCCTGTCCTCTTTACAATGAAGCAGGCTAGGGCCTATGAGAGAACCTATCAAATAGCATCTTTGTCTACTCTATCTTGAAGAAATGGAAAGCAAAGTAACAAGGAAGAGTAAGACAGTGAGGAGCTGACATCATTCCCTTGTCATTGACAAGGACCAAGTGAGAATACACAGCTTCATGTAACCAGGAAACAAATCTAGATAAACTTCAGAAATTACCTACATCTCAGGTACTGTAAGGTAGGGGCAAGACCATTCCTGTGGGGGCTGCCTAGGAGAAAACTCCTAGAGGAAAGGGGAGAAAGATCCTATACATCAAGTTCTTGTTCCAGAACACAGCTATGAGAATCAGGGAAGACCATGAATGCTATACAGTACTGTCCCATCCACACAGTAGAAAACTCTGGGAAGAAACATTCCCAGGTGACAAAGGCGTGTTCCTTTATGCCTAATGCTATTTCAGTGAGATGCTACATTGTCCTGTTTTAATATTGCTATGCCACCTCGCTTAGTTATTTCCCTGGTGTGCCTTTATCCCTTCCCTCATTCTAAACCTTTCCATGCTGTATTATTTTCTTAATAATGTCTCCTATAGCCAATTGAAGCTGCATTCTTGATCAAATCTGATTTTCTAATTTTTAACAGCTAGCTTAATCTATTATATTTATTGCAAACACTAACATGTTTGGAATCACTTTGCATCTGCCATTTGATGCTTTCTATCGGTTGTTTTCCTTTCTTCTCTCCAGCATTCCACCGAATGAAGTCCTGGGTGTTTGTGTTTTTTTCTTTGCTTGGTTTGTTTTATTATTCTTTTTATCCCTCTGTATCTCCCAATATACATGTTTACATTTTTCCCAGCAACCTCTGGGAATTTTGTTGCATGCTTCATTCACTGACTCTTGCCCTCCTGATATCTTTGCTATCTTTGTTATAAATAAATATAAATCCAACCCCTCCCTCCCCCCCCAACACACACACACAGGGTCTCTCTGTGAAGCAGCTCTGGCTGTCCTGGAACTTGCAGAGATCTGCCTGCCTCTGCCTTCGGTGTGCTGGGATTAAAGACACCAACCACCACCTGGCTCAACCCGCCTTTTAAACTTGCCAAAAATCACTTCTTTTTCCTAGTCAGTAAACTCGTTGATACTAATTACCTATTTCGTGTTACTTTTTAATTGCATATCTTCTGCTAGGTTCTCTTTTCTTCTGGCTAAAGTGTATTCTTCAGGAATTCTTCCAGGGACATTCTGAGAAAAACACTGTTCTAATATTTTTAATGTTTGACAATAGTTTAATTTTATCTTTAGTGACAGCTTCTCTGGTTATAGAACTGTAGGTAAAAACAGCTCTTTCTATTCACTTTGAAGAGTTTCCCAGTGTCCAACAGCTACTATGACCAAAGGGAAATCTCTTGGTCTAGCTGTCATCACCTCCAAGACTGTCTTTTACCTCAAATAGCATTGCCTTACATTATTAGCTTTGATTTCTGTTTCCTCAGACATGCCTACACGTATTTTTGTTTTGAAATCATGACCCCTGATATGTTTGTGAGCTTTCTCCAATTCTCACATACTCTCAGCTCTTACTCCTGGGTAATTACACACTCCTGTGCCTCTTCATTCCTCAGAAACTCCCGTGACAAATGCAAAGGCCTCCCAGTCCATCGGCCACATATCTAATCTATGTATCTGTATTGTGCTCTGAATGGATTCCTTGGGACTATCTCCCAATTCACTCTTTGAAAAGACTAGATTTTATCCTGTGTGTCACGTTTATGCTGACAGTTATTTTTCATTCTGATGATTCTAATTGTGCTCCTTATATACCTACATGCCCCTGGTTCAATTCTCTGAACAGCAATTTATGACCCATTGAAAAGATGCTTTTCATCCCACATCTTTCTTTAAGGTTTTAAATGTGTTTAAGTCATTCTGAAAGCACACCATTATTTGCATTTCAAAATCAGCCAATCCCTCTCCCGTTTGTTGACATTTTGGCCATCTCAATGTCAGTTTTTCCCATGTGTTTGGAACTTTCTACCCACTTTTCTCTCTTCTCAGTACTAGACACCTTGGTTTAGTTCCCATCACTGGGTCTTCGGGAGCCATCCACATTATGCAGTCAGCTGGCCTAGATCACCACCTGTGTTCACCTGGCTCAGGTCAGCTCAGCAGTCTCTCCTGACCCACCTTCCTGCTGGGGCTTTGTCTTCTCTACAAGCTGCTCCTCATTCTAGCTAGTCCATCCTACAAACCTGATCATTACATACTCCCTTTTACTCTGGAGATTTGAAAAAATCCAAACTTCGGAACATTATGCTAGCTTTCCTCTAGCCCTCTAAAACAATCTTTTGATCCACACCCACTTAGACACACCTCAGGGGCTTTGAATCATAATCAGTAGCTGTCATTTCCACCAGCCTGAGAAGCCTATAAAGATCCATGTCCACAGGAAGGAGATAAGTAGGACTAAGAAGAATAAGAATATTTAAAGCAGGTGTTAAAGGTGAAGTTCAATGGTAGAATGCTTGTCTAGCATGTACTGGCCATGGGACTTTTAAACCCCAGCACTCTGGCACATGTTAAGTACCAATTAAACAAACATTGAATGAATAATGCATTTCGCACAGTAACTATCATTTTCATTGCTAAATAATTCTTTCATGACTATCATAAGTATACTTTATATTCTGTGTAAATTTGAGTTTTTCTGTCTGATTCTTTGCTTAAAACATTCTGCTGTATTTATAAATATTGGATCCTATTTTTTCTCTTAATTTTTTATGAATTGGCACTTTATTTGCCTGCTTTTTAAGGATTGTCTAGGCATTAACAAGTTAACTGAGAAGGCTTCCATATTTTCTGCTTTCTTGAACAGTTTAAGTAACACAGATCTGTTCTTGTAAAGTTTAATATATCTACCTGTGAGATCTCCTAGCGGCAGAAACATTTGGAGAGAGGGTTCTCTTGGAACTTTTCTAATTTATTCCACAGTTGCTGCTCCATTTGGGTTCTCACTCTTTCTTGAGTTAAACTTGGTAATGTATTCTTCCCTGGAAGGGCATCTGTTTCTAATGGAATTTTTAGTTGAATGGCTTATGTCAGATATAACATTCCTTAACAAGTATTTAATCTCCATATCTGTAACTATGTATTATTTTTAAATTTTATTTTTATTTCATGTGTCTGAGGTTTGCTTGCATGTATGGATGAGCACTAGATGTGTGCAGTGTCTATGAAGCCAGAAGAAGGCACTGGATCCCCTAAGGCTGGAGTTACAGCTGGTTGTAAGCTGCCACATGGATACTGGAAATACCAAATCTTCTGGAAAAACAGCCAGTGCTTTTAGCCACTAAGCCATGTCTCCAGCCCCAAAAATTTTATACCTAATTTTATTTCATCAGTGTATATATTTTTGCACATATTATCTACATTGAAATATTTAAAGTATTTTTATCTCTACATATCTATTTTGTGTATTTCATCTATATGGGGAGTGAGATACAGTCTCATGTAACCCAGACTGGTCTCTAATTCACTCTACACACAAGAACAACCTTGAACTCCTGTTTTTCCTGACTCTTCCTCCCAAATGCTGGGATAACAAATATGTACTACCATGCCTGGCTTCTTTGCCTCTGTGCTTGAATACACAGTCATCTATATCGTTTTGTTTTCCCTGGTAGAAGCTGTGATTCGATAACCAAGTCTTAAATTCCTTTCTAATTATTTTTTCCACTAATCCTTATTCTCCATACCTCTTGCTTTCTTCAGGTAACAGTGTTGATAATAGTGAGGGCAGCTGCCATTATCGAGAAGCTATCACATGTGGATCCCAGGCTCACTGAGGCACAATAGTACTCAATTATTTAATAATTTCCTCATGCACGAGCAAACCAAAGCACTGAGAGGCCACTAATGGCAACAGCAATGTGCAATTATCATTTTTTTATTCAGCAGTAAATATATTTTCTTCTAATGAAGGTTTTGAATGCAACTTACATTACAAAATTAAAAATAGCATTACTTTTTAAAAAAAAATGTGTCTTTTGTCTGTATATATGTCTGTCTATGCAGCATGTGTATGTCTGGTGTCCACAGAGACCAGAAGAGGGTTTGGGAAGCCCTAGAACTGGAGTTACAGAGAACTGTAAGCCACCATGTGGGTGCTGGGAACTGAACCTGGGTCCTCTGGAAGAACAGTCAGTGCTCTTATCCACTAAGCTATCTCAACTTCTAAATGTCACTATTTATTGACATTCCATGACTTTGTGGCTTTGACTTCCTCTCTGGCATAAAAATTACTTAGAAAATAATTGTGATTTCTTCTAAATGGTTAAGTGAATTATCAAAAGCATTATTTTGTTATGAATATTTAGTTTTATTGTCAGAATTTAAGCGAATGAATCCAGCAGAGTGCTTGCATTTTGAAACTCATTTAGACTTACTTCCTGGTTCTTTTTTTTTTTTTTTTTTTTTAAAGATTTATTTATTATGCATACAGTTTTACAGAAGAGGGCACCAGACCTCATCATAGATGGTTGTGAGCCACCATGTGGTTTTGCTGGGAATTGAACTCAGGTCCTCTGGAAGAACAGTCAGTGCTCTTAACCTCTGAGCCATCTCTCCAGCCCCTACTTCCTGGTTCAAAAGCTGCTCAATATACCTGCTGTCAGAACCACTTACAAGGCTTTTAAAATAGAAATGTTCAAGCCTCATGAACAGAGTTCACAGCAAATAAATATGGTGGTCCTTAAATATAAGAAGTGATATCTGCAATCAGTGGATATTCCCAGGACACACTGAGGCTACTGGCATGTTCATCTGATGTTTTAGGCTGTAGAGCTGGTTATTATAAATTTGGGACACCAAATTAAATAATCCAGAGGTCTGACACTGGGACAGTAGTCACTGCCAAAAGGGAATTTCATCCCTGCTTAAGCCCTTCTTTGTGTCCGGTGAAGCTGCTAAGCCACAGAGCCAATTTTTCCTGCCTAGTTCCCAAGTGGTCTGGCAATTAGTCCAGGTCCATGCTGCGACAGTCCAGTTTTCTGGCTGGTGTTCAGCTTCTCATTGCCGCCCTACCTGCAGGCTTTCTGTGGGAGAGCCACATTTGTGTTTCCTCAGTTCCTGGGGTGCTGGTTTCAAATGCTGTAGGCTTAGAACAAAAATAATTCTATGGAGAAAGATATCTGGCTATTTATCTCTAAAGAGTACCAGATTCTTCCAGAATCTCCTACTGAGACTCACTAGGTCTTGGCAAATGAAGGGCTTTGATTACAGGCATGAGCCACCAGGCTGACCAATGACATGCATTCCATTCCACCACTCTCTATGGAAGAAGAATCAAGCTTCCACTCAACGTCACCTATACTTTGGTCCTAACTGTCCCACAGGTTACAATTTTTAAAAAAAAAATATATACATGTGTGTGTATACAAAATGTGTATATCATATATACCTATGTCAAAGTGTATGCTGTGTTCCTGACACCTAGGCCTACCTTTTGTCCACGGCAGACATTTCAGCTGAGATATGTGGGATATGACACTAGAAGACAGTATTTTGGAGAGCCAGGCAGAGTGGTTCACCTTCAATCTCAGTACTCAGAAGGCTGAGGCCAAAGGATGGTGAGCTGGAAGCTAGCCTTGTTATATAGTGAGCTCTAGGCCAGCCTGCACTACAGACCCTGCTCCCCCAAAAAAAAATGTCAAGAAAGAAAGAAAAATTAAAAGGTCTTATGATTAGCTGTCATGTCACAGAAATTTCTTGTAATCTTGGTTTGGTTCTTAGTAAAGAAAAAAAAAAAAAAAAGATTTATTTGTTTCCAGCAGAGGCTCATCTACGTGGAGATCCTACTTAGAGACAAGGACTCAGGAACAACCCACTCAGGAAATGTTATGTCTGCTGTGCCTTGCAAATACAATGTCTACACAGAAAAACACTTGCAAAGACAATGGCTTCCCCTCCAAATAAGAAGTAAATTGGGTCCTACTCAGTTGGCAAAGCACAGATCTATCCCATAAGGCCCCTGGAGCTCACTCCCCAGCATCACCTCACATGCTGATAACTTCCTCAAACACCTCCTTCAAAAGCAGGGTCATGTACTTCATTCTATACTCCCACACTGAAAGCTCAAACTTTGTGTAGATAAGAAAAACATTATTCCTGAGGCTGGGGAGAGGACTCAGTTTGTAAAGTACTTGCCACTCAAGCACTATAGATTTGACTTCGGATTCCAAGAACCCACATCAAAAAGCAAGCATGGTGATGTGTGGCTGTAATCCTAGTGCCGGACAGACAGAGGCAGGAGGATCCCTGTGGCCCACATGTCTTGATGAATTGGTAAGCTCCAGATTCAGTGAAACCTTGTCTTCAAAACTAAGCTGTCAAGAAATACAGGAAGATACCCAGCATCAGCCAGTGGTTCTGTGTACACATATGCACACACATGTGCAATCCGTACACAACCCGCACACAGAAAAGAAAGCTGATATTCCTGTCTGCAAATACCTTCAAGTGTTTCCAAGTACACTCAACATAGTCTCCCTGACTTCATCACATCTGACCCCCACCAGGGAAAAAGATAAACACACGGATTTATTCGGGTTCCTGTATCATCCTATGCAAATGACTACAATAACACTTGTGACATTTATTAAAATCCTGTTTCTCTCTTGTGAGACTGTAAGCCTTGACAAGTCATGATTGTCCCCTGCGCCCATCACAGTTTCTGGTTTGAGTGTACTTAGCAAACCATGTTAATTGAACCGAATAGAAACCAGTTCTAGTTCCCCTGCTTGAGAAGGTTACAATTCACAGAGGGTCTCTGACATCAGTGTTTGTGGTGGAAATGTTCTCTGTATGATGTGAATAAAGTAACTGGTTTGGCCTATGTGGAGCACCATAGAAGTGGGTGGAGAATCAGAGGACAGGCAGGTAGAAGGAGGGTGGAGTTAGTCAGTCTCCATTCGACCCCCGAAGAAAAAGCATGTAGGAAATACAGGTGAGCCACGGACTGGGACACGTGGCAGGTAGATTAATAGATTACAAGAAATTGGTTGATTTAAGATGAAAGAGCTAGCTAGTAATGTGCTTGAGACATGGGCCAAACAGTATGAAGTTAATATAAGTGTCTGATTCATTTCTTTGGGAGATAAAAGCCACCTCGGACCAGGTTACAAACCTCCAGGCCCAAACGGGCCCAGGATATCTTCTTACAAGTGTTCCTGCTGGATCATCATTTCAGTTCAAGGATCCCAGTTAGTTAGCTGTCCCTAACTAGGTGGCTAGCAGGGGTAGCAATCTGACCAACTCTCTCCCAGAACATGGGGCTGTGTCCCACCTTGATAAGCCACACTAACCTATCCCTACATCTCCTCAGGATCACAGTCCCTCCTATGAAAGGCAGGAAAGTTCCAGAAGTTCTGACCTACATGACCTTGAGGCTCAGACAGCTGGCAGAAACACATGGTCACGCTGCCTAGCAATATCATATACAGCCCCAGGATTCTAGCAGCTCTGCCTCTCCTGTACAACCAGATCAGACTGGTCAGTCTGGTATTTCTGCCCTCTCCCATTTTCCTTAATGTCAGCTCTGCCTGGGAGAGGCGTGGTCTCCACCAGTGTTGCAGCCCCACCTGAGGATGATCCGAAGGTATTCAATGCCCTCAGCTTCCTCGCATTTGATGGACAGGATCAAGTTCCCCAGGCTGCTGCCAGTACAGTAAAAGTTTAGATGATCCTAGAAAGAGAAATCGGGTGTGAGCCTCCAGACATAGCCCTGTATCACCTCCTTCACCAGGAGGGAGAAGCCACACAAAAAGGAGGAAAGAAAGGATACTACTGTTCCGACAGGGGTGATAACGGTGACAGTGAAGATGATGATGATAACGATGGTAATGGTGATGACAAGGAGATATTACTAATAGGTACCAACTACCAAGTCCTCAGGATGTGCCAGGCACCATCCCACAGCCTTAGTTAATCCTGACCACAGCTTTGTGTAGGAGATGATGTCACATCCCCATTCCAATCACACAACCAGTGCCTGACAGAGCCAGGCTCAACTCCACATCTGGTTGAGCTCTGAAGTTCAGGTCCTTCACCGCCTGATGCTGAGATCACTTTCTCACTCAGAGAGCAACCCTAACTAATCCAACCCGTAGAAGAAGGCTAGGAGGAACCCAAGCAGGATGACAGCCCTCTTCACACATGGGGCTCTCCCTGGCTTCTGGAGCCCATCTCCCAGGCCCACCCAGTTAACATGAACTCATGGAAATTTCACTTAAATAATGCTTCCTACAGTTCAGTGAGGTTTGTACAGCCTCTTTCATGCGAGACTGCAAAGCTATCGTAGGCTAGAGATTTCCAGAGCTTCCCTTGGGACTTTGGGGAATATATCAAGACAAGAATATATTTGAGGAAATGTAACTTTGCCATTATTAAAAAATCATTCTCAGGGGACAATATCCAATCTCAGTACTCAAGGGACCATCATTAAAAAGCCTAAGAGATAGTCATTGGTCAAATGTATAAAGAGCCAGCCAAGCAGAGAGGGCATATTTTGAGCAGTTAAAACTCTACCTATTTCATCACCTCACACAACATCTGCTGGAGGTGGTCCCCCCTCACAGGGATTTTGCGTCACTCCTAAGACTCAGTAAGACAGAGGTGGGCAGTGAGTAGTACAGAACCAAGGAATAGATGGTGCAGAGAAGGCAGAGGAGCCCTAGACCAGAGATCCATGCCACCCTTCCCAGGGCAGGGTCCACTCTGGGAGGAACTCCAAGCTCACCTTGCCTAGGAAGTGCCTGCGATAGGCCCTGGCTTCACCCCTGCACTCGAGCTTGTAGCCGAACGTGTTGGGGCTCAGGCTGTCTTCTTCCTCCTCCTCATAAACGCTGCTGCCCAGTGATGTTGGAGTACCCACATTCTCTGGGTCCTCAATCCAGTAGCCCCCAAACTGGGGCAGGATTATCAGAGGGTATGGGCCTCCCTTCTCCACAACCTGGGGACAAAGAGAAGTTCTTGCCCTGAAGCCTACCCTGGACTGTGGTGGAGAGGGATTCCACCCACCTCTGACCTGTTCCAAAGAGGGAGGCCTTGTATCTGAGGCCAAGGGAAGTAACATAATGCCCCATGGCATCCCTAGCATCACTGAGACCCTGGATTTTACAAGAACTATCTGAGAAATCCCCAAGTTAAACTTTGGAAAAGCTTTGGTCACAGATACAAAGACAAGAAGGAGTGTTAGGCTGGAAAGTCTTGAGCTCAAGGTTCTCTCCCATGTGGGGCTGGGAAGAGCCATGATCTCCCCAGGAAGGAAACCCAGAGTGGCTGTAGTGAAGTCAGGAACTCCTACCTCTTCGATGCTGGGGTAAGGGATATAGTCATCCTGTAAGACAAAGCACAGACACTGCCATTAGTTCCACAGGTGGCCATAACAGTCTAACGACTGTTTCCAAGTTCATCACCCAGGTCTAGTGAAGAGATGTGTTAGGGGGCCTTATAGAATGCTCCAGGGCTTCAAGGAAGCAAAGTCAGACAGCCTTCTAGAGGCAACCCCAAGGACTCAGCATCCCATGCCATCATGCTCATGTCCAAATCATAGACCTGAATGCAAACCCAGCCAACCAAAGACATAACACACAAAAGAGATACTCTGGTCACCCCCAATGACACTATCTTGTCATTGTAGAGATCTAAGACAGAACACCTGAAACCCCAACACTCTGGAGGTAGAGACAGCAGGACCAAGAGATTGAGGTCACCCTTGGTTACACAATTTTGAGGTCAACTAGGATTAAACAGAGAAAAAAAAAAAAAAAGAATCTTAGTCTCTCCTTGTCCCTCCTCCTATCCCCTTCAAGTGACAAGGCCTTAGAAACAGAACCTGAAGCTAAGATCTGGTGGCCCATCAGCATCCAGAGTCTGACAACCCTCAACACTGTGTAGGTACACTGAGAAAAATGGGAAGGCGCCAATCCAGGCCTACAATCCTTGGGTCTCACTTGAGAGTATCAACCAAGCCTGCTTGGAAGCGGCCTTAAGATACTGAGCCAGGGTGCTTTGCCACCCACCAGACAGAGTCTAACAAGAGTACAGTCCTCAATTGGCTCCTGGCAAGGCACTCGGGATGAGTTCAACATGCTCACTGCCCCTCCTGCCCTCTTCCTACACAGGCCCCTCTCAGGGTCCGCCTGGCCACTCTACCTCAACTGCCTATCCCACCTTGTTCTTCTGGGGTCCTGGCCTCTGCTCTTCAAGCTTGATCCCCTGTGGAAACAAGGAAGAGAGGATCCACATAAGCAGAGGTCACTGCACATGGTTAGGAGCCTCTGGTAGGCACTGGAGCCTCTCACCTCCCACATTCGGCAGCTGTCAGTCCCAACACCAACCCCAGATGAGGATGCAGGGTGGCCAGGTAGGTGTTTGTATAGATTAGAGCCAGACCTCCTGCATTCAAGTCCCAACACTGACACTTCCCAGCCTAGTGACCTGGAACAAGTCATAGATTCCCCTGAGTGACTCCTGTCCTCACCTATAAAGTGGGAATGATGGCAGTGCCTTCCACTCAGCCGTGCAGGTTAAAGGCTGGTGATGGGTTATTATTTCAACACTGATGGTGTGGGTAAAATTAGCGTAGGTAGGTAGTATTATCATCACTGTGCTTAAATACCTTCCTGAAAGCCGTAGGGCCGTGGATGGGAAAGATGTCAGAGCCAGCACAATGGTCCTCCTACCTTTCAGCTCCACCTTTTTTTCTAAAGGAAGGGTGTTTGGACAACAGACAGGAAGTATGGTCCCTCAGGTCCTCATTCTGCCAGACACTTCCTATTTGTAACCAGGGAATCTCCGTAGTTGCATTTGTAGAATGAGGATTAGACCTCAAGCCACCAACTGCATCTTGCAGATTCAATGACCAAGGTTGGATTAAAGGGTTTTGTCTGCAGTTGCTGGGAATTCACTTCCAGGAGCGGCCCCTTGTCCAGTAGCCTGAGTCAGGTTCTGACTTAACTGGACTGTGCAAGAGGGAAGGAAATGCAAGGCTTTGCCAAGACTGAGCACACACATCTGAGAGTATGAGCTAGAGGGAGATGCAGACTCCTCTAGGAAGTCAGGAGTGGCCCCTGCCTGCTCACTGCCTTAGCGAGGCCCTAACCCTCCATTGGGAGCACCACTGTGGCTTCATTGAGGAAACTGAGGCCCCAGAGGCGGTTGTGTGCCAAAGGCCACTAAGCTAGTGAATGATGAAAATTGTATTTGAAGCTGGGTATATAACCACACACCCTGCTCCTTAGACAGCAGGTCTCCTGCTAACTAGGTGGGTTTTAATAGTTTCCCTGGACTGCTGGACTGAGTCATCCCCCAGCATTGTTCAGGAGGGTGTGGGAAGGCCCCTCCCACTGACAGGTGCTTCTCACAAACCCGCAGAAAACTGCCTGGGTGGCCCTGTAGACCCTGTCCAGGTTGGTACACGGGTGGGTGGGGGAGTGATGTCAGCTTGTTTTGTTTGTCCTGCATTAGTCATCCCTGTCTGGGAACAGTCCCCAGGGCAGGAGTGCAAACCTCCCCCAGCCTCACTGCCACTCCACTCCCTCCCCTACCAGGGAGCCCCATCCATAGCCAGGCCTTCCCCGCTCCAAGCATTACCCTCTGCAGTAGGTACCAGCCTTACAGTCCCCTCCCCCAGCCCACAAGAAGAAACAGAAGTTTATGCAGAGGGGGAAATGACTTGTCCAAGGGCACTCAGCTAGAGGACATTAGGTTCAGAGCTGAATCTGGACTGGGAGATTCCAAAGCACTGCTCCAAAGTCCCCTTGACTTCAAATTCCTAGACTTGGGCTGAAATTGGAGGTCTTGAATCCTAATTTCAGTGCTTCATCTCCCTAGATGGAAGCTCTATCCAGGCAGTTGTTGGAATCTGAGTCCACTAGGGTCAGTACCCAGTGCACCCATGGTTAGGTCTTACACATTACAACTTTGCTTCCCAGCATTTCTACTGAAGTGCAGCTGGCAAACCAGGGCGGGCATCACTATCTCTGAGATAATAGAGACTGAAAACAAGCCCTGTTCCCTAGAGAGGGTCTCAATTATAGCTGGGAAGACAAACCCAGCAGCTTCTCTAAACAGAGCAGTTCAAGAGTCCACAGGGCTGGGTTCTGAGGGAGGAGGCAGGGCCTTGAGCCACAGGTGAGGGTAGATGGGCTGAGAGCAACCACGGAGAAAGCAGAGTGAGCCACCAATCCCTCCTAGTAAGCTGAGATCTCATTGGCTAGCAGGGAGACTTCCCAGCTTTGCTCTGCTGCTGAGCATTTAATGATACCATGTCTCCCGTTACTCCGTAGGCATAGCTTGTTTCCACAGCTAGATTATGAGTTCCCCTAAATGAGCAGAAAATGAATTTGCAGTCCACAAACTGCTGGGTGCAGAGGAGAATTTATCCCGTGGTATTGGCACAACTACTAAGAGTTACTCTCTCTTAACACACTCTTCCCTTCCGTGCCCTCTGCTCTTCATCACAGGACCACGCTGGACCATTCCTCTGCCCCTCCTCCCTTATTTCAAACCTTCCTCCTGAAATAAAAGTATTGTAAATAGAAAAAGAAAGTAAAGCAGGCTCTTCTACTTCCTCTAGAGTAGAAATGAGCCTCATCCTTTTCAGCACTCTTGCTGGATGTTCTCCCTGTGACGTGGGAGCAGGAGAGTGGTAAGATATGCAGTTCTGAAAGTCTCATAAGGATAAAACAGGCCCTGTCAATCTATGACCCCAGAGGAGTGCTTGACATGCGCATACCATTATCAACCGCTCCAGCACAATCCTGTCAACTGAGCCCAGCACTCAGCTGACACCAGTGTGAACAGAACAACTCTTACCTGTAAGCCCTAATCTGTGGTAAGGGACACTGGTTCTGGGACACATAGATAAACACTCTGACCACTCAGTTCCCTATGTTCAATGACACAGAACTTGCATACATCCTTCTGTGTCCTTCAAGCCGTCTTTAGGTGATTTACAATCCCTGACAGAATGTAAATATTGAATATTGTCTCTGCCTTGTCCAGGGAGGGACGGCAAAGATAATGTCTGTACATGTTAAGTCCAGCTATAATCCCCTCCATCCAGTGTTTGCATCAACAGTTGCTTTAACCCACAGAGAAGAATCTGTAGACATGGACTGTGATTACAAAGAGTCCTCAGATGCACTTCAAACATTGACTTTCACATGGCACCCTCTGAGCATTTATGTATAGGATCTCATTTCATTGCCAACACTGGCCAGTGGGTATTTTCGCCCTTATTTGGTTTTGGTGACTTGGAAATGGCAAGCTGGTTGTGCAGTAAGAGACAGATGTAGGGTTTGGACTCAGATCTGCATCTCATGTGTGGCTCTGCCTCCCCGATTCCATATAACTCTCCTCTAAATGGAGCTTTCTTTGCTAGGGTTTCTTTTCGACTCATTCCAGGATCAACAGCTCTTCTGAGCCTTCCCCACATCCCAAGGGTTAATGGTATAGTGAGCTGGCCCTTCATGTCTCAAGGAAGGAATCTATCCAAAAATTCAGTGCCACTCAATTGCCAAGTGGCCTAAGTTGTTGGGGCTGAGAGTCCTCTCCCTCCAGGGCACCTGCTGGTATTGAGACCCACAATCCTGCATCATCCACACCTGAGGTTGGGCTGCTCACCCATTTGGGTACTCACCTGCATTTTCTCCAGCATCTCAAAGAACTCGGCAGACTAAAAGACATAAAGAGAGGAGAAGTCAGTAAGGAAGGGCTGCTGAAAATGCCTCCCACTCATCAACCTTCTGGAAACTGAGCCCCAGCCTTCCTTCCCCGGGGACAAGACTCATTTAGGTCAAGAGCGAAGTTAATGTGATTTTTGCCTTTGCAGGCCTACAGGGCCAGAACACTCTAGGCAATCAAAGAAGAAATAAAACAGGCCCCCAGCTGATGATCAGTCCTACAGAGTGCAGGCCCTTGCAGATGGAGGTTATGTGGTTCCCTAGAGAAAACCCAAGTCTTCCAAATGCCTGGGAAGACTCAGCCTCCAGCAGGATTGGTATCTGGGATATTTCCAGCCAACAGCAAGGCCAATGTGGTCAACAGTCGTAGTTTTCTGCCATTTGTGACACCATGGCCTTTTCTGTCTCCTATAAAATTTCTCTCAGGACCTGAGAGAGACCCAGTAAACACACAGCTGCTCCATCCAGAGCCTGATGTGGCCCTGTGTCTGCAGCCCCTAAGGCACGTCTTTAAGAACTAGAGTAAATTGGTGAAGCAAAGCTCAAAACCTACTCGATTGGGCCTCCAGGTCCAAGAATGAACTATTTTTAACTGCTCCAACAATATCTTCCCAAACCTTTAGCCTACTTTAGTATCAAACTGTATAAACTCCAGGGGGTGGGGGATGGGGACAAGGAAGCTGATGAGACTGCTAAAGAACACAGGCGTCCCTAGAAGTCCCCCACTCACCAAGCCAACACCACTGCCCACATCTGAACCCTGGCATCTGTAAATCAATGAGTGCCCAGAGCAGACAGTCCCCAGATGAGAGAACAGTGATTTGGAGAACACACACATCCTCATCACCTCTTCATGCACAGACAGAACCACCCAAGACTCTCCAGGCTCTGCAGGAATCAATGAGCTAGCTAGAGCAGCCTGTGGCCCCTGGCTCTTAGACTCTCTCAGAAGGGAACCACCAATGGAAAGTCTTCTTCTGAAGAGTCACCTGGAGAGACTCATTACTGTTTCAGATGCCAATCATCTGTCAGACTAAAAGAGGCCTCCTAAAGAGGCAGAAAGCCTGTAACTATAGTAATTTAGGATATTTAGTCTGGAACCTGACATATTAATGTACAGGAGTAGGCCTGGGGCACCCACACCCAACACCCATAACCAGAGTAGCCACCAAACATTCAGACTCCAAGACTGGCCTTTCTATTCACCTTGAATACAAGTCTTCTTTTAACTCCAGTCTCCAGAACACTGGGACCGCCAGACAAAGGGCTTGCACAAATCAATAAAGATAGGAACAGGAGTACAAGAAGAGCCAGTGTTTATTTAAATAGCCTCCTGACCCAACAGCTACACCCAAGAAAAAAATCTATATCCTAACACATGTACACTATGCCAAGCACTTATAAAAATGTTCATCACCACATTGATTATAAGAGTATAAAACAACTTCAACGCTAATCTATAAAAAAAGTGGTTAGACTAAGCTACATCCATAGACTAAAAATGTGAATACTGTATACAACTGTATGCCAATAAAATTAAATAACATGAAATGGACAGATTCACAGGAAACCACAAACTACAAAAACTGACTCAGAAAGAAACAGAAAGTCTTTTTTAAAGAAAAAAATGTAACAAATAGTAATTTAAAAATTACCCACAAAGAAAGTCCCAGGGCCAGATGGCTTCAACTGTACATTCCACCAAATATTTAAATAAGAATGAATACTAATCCTCATGATCTCTGTGAAAATACAGCCCCCAGACTAGGAGACTTTGTTTGCAAGCCATGTGTCTAATAAGAGATTGCACATAGAATATGTAAAGAACACAAACAACCAAATAATTTAAAAAAGACAGATAGCTCCACTTGAAAGCAGAGAATGTGGGGCTGAGGCGATGGCTCTGCAGGAAAGGGCTTTCTGTGCAAGTGTGAGGACCAGATTTCAGATCCCCAGAACCCATCTAAAAGTCCAGTAGGAGCAGAGATCTACCAGTAATCCTGGAACACAAGAAGCAGAGACAGGGAATCCTCAAAGTTGGCTGGACTAGTTAAATTGTGAGCTCTGACCCTTCAACGAGAGACCCTTCCTCCATATATAAAATGGAAAGCAATCCAGGAAGATACCAGACATCAGCCTTGGGCCTCCACAGGCATATGTACACATATATGAACATGGATATACACCACATACGTATGTCCAAAAACCGCACAAATATATACCTCATACATATATGCAAAAAGCAAATGTCTGTGCAGACATACTCCTACTGAGAAGAGAAACAGGTGGACAGTAAGCACAGGTGAAGAAAATCTGAATCATTAACCATCAGGAAATGGAGCAAAACCACAATGAGACCCCACTCACGCTGCTCAGATGGCCACAATTTTAAAAATGGGAAGTGGAAAATATGAGAGGAATTAGGGAGAGGATCAGAGGAAATATAACCAAAATGCATTGCATGCAATTCTCAAAGAATTTTTAAAAGTTTTTCAAGAGGGTTTGTAACCCTGACTGAAATTCATTTTGTAGATTGAGATCCAACTCAGAGATTCTCCTGCCTCTGCTTCTTGAGTGCTAGAACTAAAGAGGTGAACTGGCAAGAATTAATTATTTTTAAAAGAAGACAGAAGTAGAAATAAGAACACCATGATTGGGGTCTCATGTTCTGCTGGTAGGGTTAAAATAGTACATACACACACCGTGGAAAATAACTTTCAATTCCTAAAAAGAAATTAAACACAGAGCCAAGTGAGGTAGCACACACCTTTAATGGCAGCATTCAGGAGGCAAAGGCAGGGGGATCTTGTGAGTGAAAGGTCAGTGAGACCTACATGGCAAGGCCCAGGCCAGCCAGGACTCTGCAGAAAAATCCTGTTGCAAGAAAAATATTACATGAAAGTATCTATTTTCAATTTAAAAAGTTAAACATAGAGATGCTGCTTGATCTGGAAATTCTATTCCAATGTGCGCACCCAAAAGAACTGAAAATAGGTACTCAAATATGTGTACAAAAGTGTTCACAGTAGCACTTTTCACACTTGCCAAAAGGCTAAAAACTCCAAATGTCCACCTGGAGAATGAGTAAACGAAATGTGACAAATAGATACAATGGAATAGTATTCTGTAATGAAAAAGGATTGACTTGAGATATTATATAGATGAACCTTAAAAATTACAGTTAAGTGCAAAAAGACAAACATGGGAAGCTCATAGTAGATGACTCAATCTGTTTGTTTATGAAGTGTCTAAAATACAGGTGTCTGCAGACAGAAAGTAGCTTAGTGGCTGCCGAAGGGGGAGGGTCTGAAGACTGGAGGATGAGGCAAAAGACACAGTGTTTCTCTGAGAACGATGAAAAGCTTCCAAAAGGATTAAGTGGAACACTTTAAAAGGGTGAGCTTATGGCATGTGAATTATCTCAACAGAGATATTCTTAAACCATACAAAACAATTCAAAAGGAAAGAAACAGTTTATACTTTTTGAGTAAGACATTCTTCCACATGCATTAAGTTGTGGAGAAAAGTAATACAGAATACAACCTTGAATATAATTCTGCTTTTTTATTTAAAATAAAAACCTAAATACACACACAGAAAACACACTACCTCAAGCTATGGAAAGGTAATCATTGAGAACGGAAGGTGGGGGCGACTCTTCTACATTTGATCTGCTTCACACAACAGACCCATACCACTTCTATAAATCATTTCTGCAAGGAAAACAGAAAGATGTCCAGAGGACACAAAGCAGCCACTATAGAAGAAACAGAAACTGGCCACAGAGCAGAGGGATGGATGCCCGGCTTCCTAGTCATTAAAGGAACAGACATGATGAATAAGACAACACTGGTCATTTATCACATTGGCCGGTGTTGGTGAGGATATGGGGTAGTGAACACAGGATCCATAGGGGTGTGCACTAGCTGGGGTAATCTAGAGGACAATTTTGTGCTCAGTGCTGAAATCTCAAAAGTTTCACATTTTTTTTAGGGAATTGACCCTAAAAACATATATGAGCAACTGCACCAAGGACAGGTACAAAAGAGTGTTTACAGGCTAAAAAAGAAGGAAATGGTGAGTGCCCCAGAGCAGGAGAAACAAAGGACAAAAAGAGCTGCCCATCCACTAACAGCCCACAGGGCTGGGCAAGGCAGAGCACTTAGGAGGCAGGAAGATCAGGGGTGCAAGGTCAGCCTGGGATACAGGAGACTTCATCTCAAGAAAGAAAAGGTCCCATAAGAGGAATCTAAGTGAATTCTGCCCATACCGATTCACAGTGCACTGCCAGGCAGGGGTAAAGCCATGGAAACAAGAAAGGAAGGCAGCCACCTCCCTTTCAGCTACACAGAAATGGGGTGTGTGTGTGTGTGTGTGTGTGTGTGTGTGTGTGTGTGTGTGTCTTAGAGGAGATACTGGCCAAGATGAGATCTCAGTTAAAGGTGTTTCTCTTCTCTTCAGCGTTTTTACAACTTACTTTTTACACGTAATCTAGGTTTTAAAGATTTTGACACATATGTGGGAACTCTGGCAGACCTTTTTTTCCCCTTTCCCCAAAACCAGCTTCAGGTCCACAAGGAGATCCTGAGACACAAGTCATACAGTCTTTAGAGATTGCAGTAAGCCCTAGATTTAAGCCAACTTATTCTCAAGTACACACTTATCTCTGTGTATCACTAAGATGCTTCCTGGAGTCACCCCTAAACCCAGCTCACTGCTGCTTATCCAGCTGGTAATCATAATCATCTTCCACAGTTCCCTCCTATGGATTGCTGAAGCCCAACCGATGAAACACCTTCATGACATGGGCAGGATGCTGGAAATACCAGGAAGGAACCACTTCCCAGTAACCTGGTCTTTACTCTGAGACAAAGCTATGCAGGGTTATGGTGCAGATGACCAGGCCACATTGTTCAGAAGAAGCATAAAGCACTTCTTACTGGGACATCAAATGCACTTCTCTCCTGCTGTGTAACAAATAACTCCAGAACTTAGTGCTTCTAAACCATGTATTAGTGTTCAGGACTCAAAATGGCATAAGGTGACAAGACATAGTTACTCAATGGCCTCACTTGTGCTGGCCCACCCACATGGACATCAACAGAAGGACAGACTTCATCACAGGGCCTCTCCACTAGCTGCCTGAGTACCCTCAAAATGTGGCAGTTCTGTTCTCCCAGAATAAGTGATACAGGAGAGAAGGGACAAGAGACGCTGTATCATCCTGCACCACTCAACCTGAAATTATACACTATCACCCCTTCTTTATCCTGAGATCGACGACTAGGAAGTCCGGCCCACACTTGATGGAGAGGAAATTGGGTTCTACCTCCCAAACAGAGAATTATGAAATAATATAGGCATGTAATACCAGGAAGGTGGCCCAATCAGTAGTGTTTGCCCCGCAAACATGTGGACCTGAATTCATATCCCAAACATCCATGTAAAATGTGAGGTGCTGCAGCAATATGCCTGTAATTCCAGCTGGGGAGAGACACGTGTATCGCAGAGGCACGCTGGGCAGCTAGCTAGCCAACGGGAGAGCTCCAGTTCAGTGATAGATCATGCCTCAAAAGAAACAGGTAGAGAAGCAACTACAGAAGACATATCTGATGCAGAACTCTAGCCTGCACGTGCGCGTGCGCACATACATGCTTGCAATGTGTGTGTGAATATAACAAAATCAACACATTAGAAAAGGCTCCAGCAAAACATGGGATCCAGGCTGACTTTACAAGATAAAGAGAAGTGACTTTATAGAGAAGAATGCAAAACACAAGATACTCAGGCACCAGGCACCATGCACCAAAGGTGGGAAAGGAAACGAATACACACATTTGATGAACAGGGGATGGACCAGCCCATGGACTGAGGCCTTTGGATCAAACATCTTTAAGGTCAAATGGAAAGGGCAGCTTGGATCTAGACCTGAGAGAATCTGAACTTGGGCAGATACCCCAGGACTAAGGCTTCTTCTGCAAGTCACAGAGTTGGTTACAGCAAAAAGGAGACAACAGAGCCCAAATCTGGGGAACAGCCATGCTGACTCTGTCCAGCTATGCAGTAATGTTGTATGTTTCTCAGTTTCCTCCACTGAAAATTGAACCAAATAATCCTTGGCTTCCAAGGCTCTTAGCACCCAGCCAGAGCCTGCTCCACAACACATGCCCAGCAGAGAGCAGCTACAGGCAGGAGTGTCAGGAAGCTGGCAAACATACTTTCCTTGCTGAGAGACATTCCAGCAGCTTCAGGATACTCTGTGTTTCTTGACTCCCAGTAGTCTCCCCACAAATGGTATTTCAGGGTGACTGTTACAAATGAGTGTCCCATGGCCCTGGGGCTGGCATGGAAGGTAAGAAGGGCCATGATTCACCCTCAGCTGTGAGTAACACACCAGGTGGAAGATTCCTTTGTGGACAATGCTCAGGAGCAGAAACCAGCCAATGCAAGCTGGCCTCCACTGGGCTGGACCAACTTCTCAGTAACTCATTGAACTTTCCAATGGGACAATTCCACCCTTGGCAAAGAGCAGGTCTCCCTTTCTACCCAGAAGCGAGGTGACTCAGGCCATCCAGAACTGTGCGGCAGCCATCTGGGCTGGCTCTCATCTCTCTGAGTATATTCTGCCACCCAAGTGCATGCAACTCCACATGCTCACTGACTTCCTAGCCATTTTCCATATATTCTGGAGGATAGAAGGAAGCCCTGGTCAGGGCATCCTTAGGAAGGGACCTCCTTCCACCCGGAAACCAGCCCCCTGGATTTCACTGAGGAACAGGATCAGCTGTCTGTTTTATTATTAGCAACAACTGTTGCCACCCAAATTGAAGCAGTGGCCAGCATTTCCCCCTCAGCTCTGCTTTCACAGCCAGTCAACTAGGCCATGAAATAATCACAGAACCAGTCCAGCCAGAGAAGTCACAGGCTGGGCCCCAGGGTTCCATCTAGTTCAGTCCCTGTCCTCTTCACTTCCCAATATAGAAACCGTCTGGTCTTCTCTCTGGAGGGCAAAGAGAGTCCTCAGGGAAGGTAATGCTGGAGGAGGTGAGAGGGAACAGAACGGGCATGAACAGGAACTTCAGGGAGCTGTTTGGATTTAGAAAATCTCAAGAAATCATGCCTGAGCTCTTTCTTGCCAGTTCCCTGATGCCCAGAGAGTGAAGGAAGTGGAAGTGATGGATGAGAGATGGCATTTGTATGAGACAGTTGTTCCCTGACGTCTGTACAGGATTGGTTCCAGGACCCTCTACAGACACCAAAATCCACAGATGCTCAAAGCATCATACGAAATGCCATAGTATTTACATATAATCTACGTGTAGCCTCCCATGTACTTTAAATTCGTTCTGCATTACTCATAATATCTAATGCAATGTAAATTTTATGTAAATGGGAGGGACATGTGTATGTGATCAATATAGACACATGTACTCTCTCCCTCTCTCTCTCTCTCTCTCTCTCTCTCTCTCTCTCTCTCTCTCTCTCTCTGTGTGTGTGTGTGTGTGTGTATGCTTGCACATGCGCCCTGGGGATTAAACATTATAGACAAGCTCTCTACCACCAAACTCTATCCCCAGTTTATAACAAATTTTATTCTGAGACAAAGACTCACTACTAGGTTGCCCAAGCTAGCCTTGAACTCCATAGCTTGGCTTTATGATCCTCCTGCCCTGTCTCCTGATCAGATGAGATTACAGGCTTACAGTACCAGATCCAGCCAGACATAAGCTTTTTGTCTGAACATTCTTGATTCAAGGTGAGTTAAGTCTGTGGCTGCAGATCCTCTGGGTCTAACTGTAGAAGATAATCGTGGCAGCCTATCTCATTCCATTGTACCCTTCCCACCTGCCTGCCTCTCTCAGCCCAAGGAAGCTCTACATTGGCATGGCGTCTCCCTGTGAACAGTCAATTTGTTATCTTTTGTTTTCCTAGCCCATAGGTCCTCTACCAACATTCTCCCTCCTGGCTACTGTTCTTACTCGACTTGAAGATGTCGTCTGCTACCCACCTACCTACTCATTTATACTCCACACATATGGCCAGTTCACAGAGCAGGACCTGGTAGTCAGAGTGGAGCTGGCCAGAACTACATGTGCTTGTGTGCGTACAGAACAGACCAGCACCCAGCACAGACTCAGTGCTCAGCAACACAGGCCTCCTTAGCCCTGCCTTCTCAATCCAGGCAGAGTGTGCAAGGGCAATGCAGTGAATTGCAAAGAAAATTCACATAGATGAGTAAGGAAATAGTGTGTATCCACACAAGTTCTGCAAAATTAAAGTGGAAATGCTGGGCACACAATTGAGGAAAGAGGAAACCTGGGATCAGAGCGAGTTTCTAGTTGCCATAGGGACATTTTTAAAAACAAACAAAAAAAAAAAGAAAGAAAGCTGGGGAGATGACTCAGTGGGTAAAAATATTTGCCATACAGGTGTGAGGACTGGAGTTCAGATCCCAGAGCCCACATAAATGCTGGGTGGGCATGGTGGTCTGCCTGTAGCCCCAAACACATGGAGGGCAGTGTCAGGGCTCTCAAAGTCAGCTGGCAAGCTAGACTAGCCAGACTGGTGAGCTCAATGTTCAAGTGAAAGACCTGGTCTACATATATAAGATGGAGAGTAACTGAGAAGACATTGGACTTCAACTTTTGGTCCCTGCGCACGTGTGTGTGCACACACACACTTGCATCCACATTCATATATGCACCCAATGACATGCATGGGTGCACAAACAGACACAGACACCACATATACATACCACATACACAAAGAAAAGATTCTGGGAATTTATCAATGGGTTATATAAATCTGCAAGAGCTAAACAGTAGAATACACACACCCTTACAAGATGCAAGATGTACCCCCCATGGCTTCCTGAGCATCAAGGACAAAATGCTGTCCCGGTCCATTGCTGCTTTGGAAATCCCTATGCACAAGACAGTCAGGATAGGGGACCAGGGCTAACGACCTGGTTGCTACAGCCTCCTTCTTGGGCCTAGATATCAGGTGCTCAAGAAATATGTGCTGAACATGTAATAAGTAAAGGCTTTTCTGAGGGCAAGAATGAAGCAAACTGTGGAAACTGAGTCTTAGGTCTTGGAGTGGCCAGGACTGATTCCTTAAGATTGCCAGAGTTAATCTAGATTCTAGATAGTCCAGAACTCCTGTTCTAGAGAGCTGTCTGTCCCCTGTACACACACTGCACTCCTCACCAGGGACAGCCAACTCTATCTCCTTCTAGAATGAAATTCAGTTCTCCCAAGTGTCACTACCCCCCACTAAAGCACCTCCATGCTTCTCACCTCTCACCAACCCACACACAGCTAGCCCCCTGCTGTTAGAGGGACTCCTTCTCTATGTCACCTGGGGTCCACCTGAGGTCCACATCCTGCAGTAGGCATCACCTGGAAGACCCATTAAAATGTAACTTCCTTAGGTCTCCTCCCAAGTATTTCTGATCCTTAGCCAGAGAAGTTGCATTTCTAACAAGTTCTTGAGTGGCCATAGACCTGTGAATCATGTGTAAGGAGGAAAGTGTGCAGCAGGGACCATTTCTGAGCAGACTAGAAATGGAACAAACAGGAGGCTGGGAAGATGATCAGTGTCTCATACAGAGAACATCTTAAAGATTAGGCAGGTATGTTAAACCCCTGAGATACAACTCAGAGATGCAAAGCCTATCAGATGGCAGCCAGGCCATGAAAGAGTAAATGGGAAGAAGCAAAGAGGCTGAATTAAAATTTTCAAAGCTCTGAGCAAGAAAGTTCAAGACATATGGCTCCATATGTGAATCCTACCAACCACTTAAAAAGAAGCTCATATCAATCTCTTGAAACTCTTTCCAAAATTCAAGAGAGGAAAATACTTCCCATCTCACTCCCTGAGACCTGAAATACCAACATCAGATAAAGGAAAGTCACAGGCCAATAACCCTTAGGGACAAATAAGGAAAAATCCTCAGCAAAATACCAGAAGACCAAATCCAACAGCATATTAATTATATATCATGTTGGTTTCATTCCAGAAATGCAAACTTAGCTCCACATTAAAAAATTTATGTAGCATATGACATTAATAGAAAAGGAAAAAATAATTGCTTCAATTGACGCAGAAGTACTTGACAAAACCCAATATTCTTTCAAGATAAAAAAAACACTCAGAGGCCCAGAACTTCCCAAAACAACACGGGCTATTGCCATTATTCTTGGCTGGCCACCATAGCTAGGCAGTAAGCTCTTACTGCTGAAGACACCACACACTTTGTAAGACATAAAGAAATCAAGCTGGGGGGCTAGAGAGACGGCCCAGAGGTTAAGAGCACTGACTGTTCTTCCAGAGGTCCTGAGTTCAATTCCCAGCAACTACATGGTGGCTCACAACATCTATGATGACATCTGGTGCCCTCTTCTGCATACTGTATACATAATAAATAAATAAATCTTTAAAAAATCAAGCTGGAACACTGATCTGGACAGCTACCCTCCTGCTGGGAAGCTTTCATCGTGCTAGAATGGGCTATACAGCTCCTGGGTGGTAGGGAAGTCATCAATGAATAGGACAATACTGACCTGACTGGCAAGGTGTGCCTAATGACCAAAGTGTGCCTAGTGATGCAATGGTGGCTGTTAGAGGGGTAACTAACACCTTTCAGCTTAGATTTGAGGCCTGCTCCCCAGAAAGGAATCTATACCTGATACCATACACTTAGTTAAATGCCCATTTCTGGGGAAGTCACAAGCCATAGGAGAGAGCTGCTACTTTGATTTTGCTAAATGGACATATTGCCAAACTACCTTTTAAATATTTAATATTTGTTTGTACACATTGTTCTCGACCTTGTCCAAAGAAACTTCTTTTTGCAGTAAGCATCAGAGAACAGAATAGCTCAGAGTGCTGAGAATAAAGTAACTATCAAAGTGTTCAGCTCTAAATGGGATATTTATAACCACACACACACACACACACACACACCCAGCTCAGGGGACACTGTAGAAAAAGGGGTGGAAAGAATGTAAGAGCTAGAAGATGGGAGAAAAGCACTGAGAAATGTGACGTCTGGATATGGCATGGTCACTGCACTCATGATCTCACAACAGCTATGGTTACCTGCACAAGACTTACACAAGACCAGGCCAGTCAACATTCTAACATAGATGGGAGAGAGAT
This sequence comes from Sigmodon hispidus, assembly GCA_004025045.1. Taxonomy (NCBI): domain Eukaryota; kingdom Metazoa; phylum Chordata; class Mammalia; order Rodentia; family Cricetidae; genus Sigmodon; species Sigmodon hispidus. The sequence goes on from PVIH01001795.1 coordinate 88,484, forward strand.
GTAGAAGGCTGTACCTCCACTTAAAAGTTATTGACAATTGGCAGCTGCTCGGGTAAAGGAGTACTTTCCTCCAGACGAGTGACTGCTGATAGGTTGCTGGTATCAGGTGAAGAGCCCACACCCATACAGATAGCATCAACTAGACTTGGAAGCACATAGACATCAGTTTGATCCCCTAAAACTCATGTAAATAAAGCCAGACATGTAATCCCACTGTCAGTGAGACAGAGATAAACAAATTCTTAGAGGTGCAATGGCCGGCACATTTGGGCTACTCTGTAAGTTCTTGGCCAATAAGAGATGCTGTTTCAGATGACAGCCTATGCTGGAGAGGTTGCAGAGCAAGGGGAATACTCCTCCATTGTTGGTGGGAGTGTAAGCTTATTCAGCCACTCTGGAATGCAGCGTGGCAGTTCCTCAGAAAACTGGGAATCAATCTCCCCAAAAACCCAGCAATACCACTTCTGGGTATATACCCTAAAGATGTACATTCACACCCCAAGGGCATTAGCTCAACTATGTTCATAGCAGCATTGTTCATAATAGCAAAAACCTGGAAACAACCCAGATGCCCCTCAACTGAAGAATGGATTAACAAACTGTGGCACATCTACACAATGGAGTACTACTCAGCAATAAGAAAAGACAATATACTAAAATTTGCAGGCAAATGGATGGATTTGGAGAATATCCTTCTGAGCGAGGTATCACAAACCCAGAGAGATAAGCAAGGGATGTACTCAATCATTAGTGGACTTAAACAAACAAACAAAAAAAGCTAAGCATGTCCAAGCTGCAAACCACAACCAATGAACAGCCTGGGATCTAAAGCACCTTGGACCAGCATCTTGGAGCCCACTCCCTCCAGAAGAACATCTGACCCAGTCTTGATGTTGGGATGAGGAAAGCAGATCTGCCAGGAGTGGATGCTGAACTAAGCCATCTTGGGACCTTGGGACCTCCTGCCCTTACTGGAGAGGAGATAAAGTGATGGGGAGAAGAGAGAGTGACTGGGAGAGACGTGAGGGAGAAGGGAGTCTGAACAAGGGGATACATGGATTAAAAAATATGACTTTATTCATAATAAAAAATAACAAATAAAAAAATTTATTCTAAGAAAAAAAGAGAGAGATGCTGTTTCAAAAAACAAGGTTGACTGTGATCAGAAGGACAGCTGAGACTGTCACCCAGCCTCCACTTGAGTGCACTTAGAAAGCTGAGAATAAAGGAGAGTTTCCTCAACATGACAAAGTGTATATCCAAGAGCCAGGAGCACACTTGATGATGAGTGTGACAGCCTCCTCACTGAGATTAGGAACAAGACTCATATGCCTGCTGTAAACCACCAATGTTCAGAATGCTAGAGATTGTAGCCAGAGTCAAGAAAGAAGCTTCTACAATGAAGAAAGAAATGGAACTAATTTCCGATGGCACAATCCTATACAGGCAACCAAAACAAAGAGAAAAGAAAGGGAGTGCTCTAGAGCTAATAAATAGAGCCACCAAAACTGCAAGGTAAAAAAAAAAAAAAAAGGTTCTCTACATTAGTAATGAACAAGGTGAAAAGAAAGCGTGAAAACAATTCCAAGCACTAGGAAAGAATTCAAGCAAAAGACTTGAGACTGGAAACTACAAAACACTGCTGAAATAAACTGAAGACATTAACGGAATGGCATTAAATGCTCATAGACAGGAAGACTCGATAATGTTAATGTGTAATGATCTGAAAGAAAATGGCCCCCAAAGGGAGTGGCTCTATTAGGAGGTGTGGCTTTGTTAGAGTGGGTGTGGCCTTGATGGAGGAAATGTGTCACTGTGGAGGTGGGCTTTGAGGTCTCATATATACTCAAGCCACACCCAGTGTCTCAGCTACTATGCTCCCAACCATGATAATAATAGACTAAGCCTCTGAAACTGTAAGCCTCTACTGCGATTAAATGTTTTTCTTTATAAGAGTTGCCATAGTCATGGTGTCTCTTCACAGCAATAGAAACCCTAAGACGATATCTATTATTGAGTCTGGAATGTCTTCTATAGGTTCATGTTTTAAGCACCTGTTTCCCAGTTGGGTGGCTATTTTGAAGACTGTGGGTCCTTTAAGAAATGGAGCCTGGCTGACAGAAGTCATAAGGAACAGTCTTTGAAGGTTACACAGGCTTCTAGTTTCAGCCTGTGAATTGTTTCCTGGTCTATTATAACTTGTGAAGTGCCCTCTGACACAGGCTCTTGCCACCATGCCTACCTTGCCACAATGAACTTGAATCCCTCTGAGACCATTCTGTCCTTGAGGTGCTTCTGTTACAGCCTCAGACACTTAATACCAAACAAAGTGGTGTATATATTTAACACAGTCTCTAGAAGAATCCTGGCCACGATAGGAGCTAAAACAGATGACCCTAAATTTGACATGGAAATTTAAGAATTCCAAGAAAACCAAAATTTCATTTTTTTTTAAAACATGAAATCTAAGGATCCAAACTCAGGTCTTCAGGCCTGTCATTATAGAAAGGGCTCTCTCCCCAGCCCTGAGTTTTGTACTGGTTAAGTTTCCTGAGTGACCTCCACATTGCTCTCCATGGCAGCTGTTCCATTTCACATTCCCACCAGGAGCCTTTCAAGAGTCCCAGATTGCCCACAGTCTCACCAATACTTATTATCTTGGAGATTTTTTAGCTCTGGCTCCCCATGGAGTGCAAGGTACTAGTCTCACCATGGATCAGTCTGTGTTTTTCTGACAGTTGATGGTATCGAACACCTTTCACATGCTTGCTGGCCATTTGAATGTCTTCCTTGGAGAAATGATTTGTAAAATTGTTAGCATATTTCTCAAGCATATTAATTATCTATGTTTTTTAAGTGTGTGTGTGTGTAAGTGTGGGTGTATGTATGCCACATGAGTGTGGATGAATGCAGAGGTCAGAAGAGGGCATCAGATCTCCTGGAGCTGAAGTTTGCGGCTATATGTTAAATATTTAATAAATCCTGGGATATCAGAGAGACCACACAGTCAAATCCTAAGCAGACAGCTCAGAAAATCCTTGATCCTTGAATACAAGGATAAACACACACACCTTTAATCCCAGCACAGGGAAAGCCAGGAGTGGTAACTAACATCCTTTAGCCCATAACTCCAGACACAGAACTTCTTCTGTTTCTGTGAGTTCAAGGCTACACGCCTTTAATCCTAATCTGTATGTGATGGGGTATATAAGGGCTCTAGAAACCCAGCAGAAACAGAAGCAATCAGGAGCAAAGAAGCTGAGGAAGTTGGAAGGCAGCTGGGTGAAAACTGACTGTGGTGCTTCCTCTCTCTGATATTTCAGCCTTCCCCCGATATTTGGCTCTGAGTCTCATTTATACAACCCAAAATCGTGCTACTACAGGAGTTACAGGTGGTTGGGAGCTGCCTGATGTGAGTGCTGGGTATCGAACTCTGGTCCTTTGCAAAAGCAGTATCTTACTAACTACTTTGCCATCTCTCACGCCCCCCCCCATAGCATCCTATCTTTTTTTTTAAACTTTATTTATTTATTTATTTATTTATTTATTTGCCTTGGTGTTTGCCTGGAACTGGAACTACAGACAGTTGTTAGCTGCCATGTGGGTACTGGGAATCGAACCTGGGTCCTCTGGAAGAGCAGACGATGCTCTTAACCGCTGAGCCATCTCTCCAGCCCCAGCATCCTATCTTTTATGTAGTTTGCAAATATTTTCCCCACTCTAGAGTGTGCCTTTTCCCTCTGTCATTTCTTTCTCTATACAAAAACATGATTACTGCATTCCTACAAAATATCTAGAAAGCAAATAGACTGGTGGTTGCCAGGGGCTGAGGGTGGTGAGTGCAGCAGTGGGGAGTGACTGTTGAGAAGCATCTATTTGAGGATGATGAAAATAAAATATTTTGGAACTAGATAGAGGTGGTGGTTCTACAATATTGGGACCTTGTGAAATGCCAACAAATTGTTTACTTTAAAATGATTAATTTCATGTTATATAAATTTCACCTCTTTTTTTTAATGAAATGGAGGAGTAAGACAACATGTTAAGTATCAAAAGAAAGTCACTGCTCTTATCTCTAGAGAAGCTGCCAAACAGAAACACAAGCCCAGTGTAGCTAGGGTTCTCAAGATTAGATAGAAACCCAAATCCTTATGTAAGCTCTCTCAATTTTATACACTGGTAATCAACTCATTATTAATCAACTAAGTGTTTAAAAACCACCTCTGCACAGGTGGAACACACTAAATTTAGAAGCCAAATCAGCCCACAAAACATAGTACCACAGTCCATTCTGGACAAGACGGAGCCATTAAATATTCCCAATTTGGAAACTCAAATGATATAAGGAATCTCAGGATGTCCTCTCTTGGGGATCAGGAAATGGGCCAGCGCTGGTCAGGCATTTTATAAACACCACCACACTCCTCTTCTTCACAATCATCAGGGGTGGTGGGGAGGGGGCTGCTACAGAGTTAGAGACCCAAGGACTCTAGCAACTTTCCAAAAGTGAACACTTTTAAATAAGGCAGAAGCAGGATCAAGACAAGACACACCTAGATTTGCCAAGTCAACACCTCACCTGCACACCAGCATCTCAAATTTAACAAGGCTAGAATGGAATGCTCATTAAATCTTCCCTCCAAAGCCTTCACCCGACATACGTCACAATGACTAGTAGACAAAGGGACTGTGTTTTGCTTTTTGTTTGTTTGTGTGTGGTTTTCTCTGTGTAACAGTCCTAGCTGCCTTAGAACTTCCTTTGTAGACCAGTCTGGCCTCAAACTCCCGGAGATCCACCTGCCTCTGCCTCCAGAGTGCTGGGATTAAAGGTGTGGGCCACCATCGCTGGTTCACAAAGGGTTGCCTAAGAGTCCCCTTCTATCCCCACATTCCTCAAAACCACCACTTCAATCCTCCTGCCAATCCACAGCCAGTGTATATACAGAGCTGTTGACTTCTCCTTCCCCTGCCTCCACCATTTTGTCACCCCCACAGCCAATCATGGGCTTCCTTACTGGGCTCCAGGCTTCCCTGACACCCTTTCTCACAGTTCTCCACATGGCAGCCATCTGATCTTTTGAAAACAATGACATCAGTTTCCAGCTTCAAACCCTCCGATTACCACTTCCTGTCCCTGAAGGGTCCAGAGAAGTCAAGACATTTATTTAATAATGTGGATCCAATGCCTGTGTTGTAGTCTGAGATTGAGGAACTATATCCCCAAATACATGCCATCATTCCCTATATGCACCCTTACCTGCCACTCTCAGCTCCCTGAATACAAGAGACTACACAGCCAAGGAGGGGAGGAGAGTAAGCTAGTCTCCGGCCAGTGTGTGGACAGGAAATCTAGCAGTCCTGGCCAGGTTACGTTAGTCTAGGGTCCAGACTCTAGGTCACCCAAGTCTACCAGGAGGGTCACAAAGGCCCTGGCTCAAGTATGGGTCCCTCAAACCTCCAGAGCAACACAGGACACGGTTTCCTCAATCTGCACCCCCAAGTCACACCCCAAGCACACTCCGAGAGTTCTCGGATAAGCAGAAACTAAACAAAGAGTTTCTTTCACTTATATTCAAGAAATGCCAACCAGCAATGTGGCCTTTGATGGGCAGGTGGGCCTCTGGGACCCTGGCACAGAGCCAAGAAACCTTCTCAGAGGAATAGGAGTCCTGTCCTGTCCCAGGTCAGGATCTCACCTCAGATCCAGGCTAAAAAGGAAAGATCTCATCCCTGACACTGTCACCTGTCTTCCCAGACCCTTTCCCCCAACACACACACACACACACACACACACACACACACACACACACACACACACCACTCAAAAATCTGTCACTGGCTTCTGCCACTCCTCCCCTGAATGACAGGAGACCTCTAAGCCTGTAGTAGGTAAACAGCCTCTCAGGGCTCCCTGCCAAGTGGGGTTCTAGCTGGTTCTACTCACAGCCCCTCCAGCAGCAGGGTCTGGGCAGGAACCCTTCACAGCTGGGAACACTCACCACAAAGCTCTTTAAGAATTCCATCATTGTCTCCGCGCCCGTCAGAAGGAGCGCCCCTCTGCTTTAGAAGCACTGCCGAGGCTCGTTGCTGTTGCTGCTGCCACCAAGGTGGCGGCAGCTGCTGACGTTGGACAACTTCCTTAAGATCAAACAAGGAACTGCAGGATTTGGGTGTCCGCCTGCTCGGAGCTGTTAGTCCACATTGACTAGCCATGACCTTTGACCCTTGGGCTGCCAGGGCTGCTTCTCTGTTTGGCAGAGTCACACTACATGTATGTCATAGGACAAGGAGTTCCTCCCAAGGAGCACCACACCAGAGGCTTATGAGAGGAACCTACCTGAAGCCCAGGAAAGGCCAGAGTGAAAAAGAGGCTCCCCTTCTGCTCCTGCCTTGAAAACAGGAATGGAGCAAAGGATGGCATTGAAGACGAGTGTATCAGGCATTGTAGGCCTTGAGACAGGCCCCTCAATGTCCCTACCTGTGACCTAGAAAACCCTATGTGCAAGGAAAACGAAAACAACGTAAACAACAACAGATCCCTACATCTCTGAGGACCACAGGGTCTAAAGCACCAGTGCTCAAAGTGGGAGACAAAGCTAAAACAGCAAGCAGTTGTTTGGAGGTGGGGGACCCGTGGGAAGGGGTGCAGAGGCTTGGGGAGCTATTTTCTGTCAGGAACAGCCTGGATTCTTTTGTAATATTAGGTGTGTTGCTCTATTTAAAAAAAAAAAAAATCATAATGTTCTTTTAAAAACAGACAGCAGTTGCTTCCTGCCACAAGTACCCCAGAAGAAAACTTTAAAATAAATACAGCAAAAGGCCTGAGGAGTCTCACACCACATTTCAAGCTCAGAGCCAGAGGTGCCCAGGTGCTGAGTTGGAGAAGCAAAATGGGGGAGGGGTGTAAGATCCTGGGTCTTGGGGTCTCTTTCCCAACATAAGACCACACCTATCCAGCACCCTTGCCAGGATCAGCTCTAAAAAGAAGGCAGTTCCTGTGTGTGCCCAGCTCAGGAGATAAGGCATGAACTATTTAATCCCTCAAAAGAGGGTTGCACTCCTGAGACAGCCATGGAGTTAGTGTGTGACAGACACTTTCAACCTATGGTTCTCCTGCTAGTGACCTGTGGTGATAATTACTCAGCCTTGGAGTCTCAGTTTCCAGATCCATGAAATGGAGAAATACAACCACTTTACACAGTGTAGGTACTAAGTCCACAGCAAGGCAAGGCATATAGAACCTTTAATAATGAAGACTCCTTTATGCTGACCAGCCATCTTCCTCCAATTCCACAGACTCCAGCTCCCAAGACAGCATGAGAAGCAGCCACCCACCCACCCACCCAGAAAGCTGACCTTGTCTCTGCCTCTCAGGTCCTGCCCCCTGGCTGCTAGATATGAAGCCCACCCCCTCTCTCCATCCCAGCCTGGCCTGTATCTGCTTGAGAAGCCCCAAGAGTATCCCATGGGAGACAAGCTAAAAGATGTCCTCGGGTGCTGTGGAGGGGGGGAGCATGGCTCAATAGAGGCCTTGGCACAGGCTCCTCCCTGAGGTTAAAATAACACTGAGAGTTAGAATGGGTGGGAAGGAGAGGGACAGAGGCTACATGGACCCTGGGCTACCTTACTTGCAGGAGCCATGCAGGAGAAAGAACTAGAGCGCTGGAGAAGACTGGCAATGAGCCTTCCAAATCCTAAGATGCTGATGCAATATACAATGTTAGAGATGCTCATGGGCTTCTCTGCCCCTGCTGAGCCCAAGGACTCGGTGTGGAACTCCTATGCCCTCAAATCATCCTTGTCCCTACTTACACCTGCTTCTGGCTTCTCCCTATTTCATGCTTAGCACTCCATGAGCCATTCTGTGGAGCCTCCACCCTACCCTGCCATTCCCGAAGCCCCAGGAGTACAGCAGGCTCTAATGATCAGGACACACCCAACACAGGATGCTTCTCTACCCGTCTGTTCACAGTATGCTTACGATCCAAACTCCTTGTACAGTAAAGGGATTAATAGTGATGAAGACAGGAGAGAGACCTAACTTACTAGGAAGATTGGCCTCGGCCCCTCTCCCCCTGCTCACTTCACTGCCCAGACCTGGGATATACTCTCCCTTCTCACGTGCCCCAGGGTGATCTAGTTGAGGAAACGTGCAGTAAAGCTCAGAAAGGTTACTTGGCCTATTGAAGGTCACACAGCTGGCAGAAGCAGAGCCAAGAGGCTGTTCTAAGTAAAAAGGGGGGGGGGGTAAGATGGAGAGGAGAGTTAGGAGAGAAAGCAAAGACAGGGAGAAACTGAAAGTGTTTAACTCTGAGGGGAAGAACTCTCTTAGCTAGCCAGGATGGCCTTAGGGTCCCAGTAGCGTCATGAGGAGAGGTGGCCCTGTGGCCACACTCTGAAGCTGTACCAGGGCCCAGGAGCCTCAGAGACTTGCAAACAGAGGAGAATGAAATACAGAGACCAGAGTGACTACTAGCCATTCTTATGATGAGGGGAAACTAGTTGGCATGTAAAATAAATTTTTAAAATTTAATTTAAAAAAAAAAAAAAACTAGCCACTATCCTCAGAAGTGGAGGATGGGGAGAGTGATATTCGTGCAAATTTCTCCTTGGTTTAATGACACTTTCATCTCTGAGCAAGAACCCCCATTGCCCACCTACACCACTTTATTCCAAACCAGAAGCCCCATCACTCAGGACACCTTATGGTAATGATCTGATAAAACACCCTGGGCGATGAAGACTCCCCTCCCCGTGCCCCAACCAGCCAGACTTTCTTTCCAGCCTCCAATTTTCCCTTGCGCTGCGGTCCAGGGAAAAGAGCCACCGACAGAGAGATCAGCATCCCGACCACAGCCAGCCATCAGTCAGTCCTGGGACTTCCACTCTCATTTTCTTGTCTTAAAAAATGGAATAATGATCCTACTCCACACCCTGGGTGTTTCCCAGGATGAGCTGGGCCGACGAATGCAGAAGTGTCTAATAACACACAACCACCATTAATAAATGCCGTTGGACTTTCAAAATTTACTCTGGGGTGGGATGCTGACATTTATTGTGTTCTCACTACGTGTGCCAGATCCCATTAAACACTTTACACATGCTCACCTATCTAAGCATCAACACCACCAGTGCTGCAGGCATGCTGGTCCTGCCCACTCTGCAGATGAAGGAACTGAGGCCAAGAGGTAGGAAACTCGGTCAACAGTCAGCATGGCAAACCATGGCCATCCTCCCAGAATTTAAGTTATACATCAGCACACTAATGTGGCTTGGGGCATTGAAGATCTTGATAAGGCCCAAATCCCACTTGTCCTCCTGAAAGTCAGTCTGTCTCTCTCTTTCTCTCTCTCTCTCTCTCTCTCTCTCTCTCTCTCTCTCTCTCTCTCGCCAATGATGGATGAAATTCGAGTCTCATGCAGACTAAGCACACACTATCCCTGGGATGCACCTGAAACCTCTCTCCAGCCACTAGAAAGCTCACAACTGAAGTCCCCACAGAACTTGACTTGGTTTGTGTAAGTATCAAAATATAGTTAATGATGAGGTTTGCTCATTCCTCTCAACTGGAAAAGCCTGGTGGGCAGAAGCTGTGTCTACACACATCGGACTACCTCACATCTACAGAAGCACTCATCATGAGATACCACATTATCTGGCAACTGCAGACCCTGGAGCACTATTGCTCATGAGATGCTCCTGATTTCAGAGTACTTAAACCAAATGGGGAAAGTATGTCTCTGAATCAACGTCTCCAGCAGCAGAGCTCAGTGAGTATTATTTCTTGGAACTGGGAAAAGAACACAAAGCTTGAAATCAGAAGACTCAGGCTTGTGTCTTTACTGGCTGGCTGAGAAAAATGCTTCATTTGACTTCTCCAGGCCTCAATTTTTCCCATCTGTAAAATGGAAAAATAATGGTTCTCTTGCAGAACAGCTGTGAGAATTGAAAGAGTTTAAGAAAATGGCTTGTAAACCATAAATCACGGCACCAAACCAAAGTCCAAACAAGATAAAAATAAAGATGGACCAGTTAGGTGAGAATGTGACCTGAGTGTGTGCCCCCGGGTTTATGTGTAGAAAGTTGAACCCCACTATAAAATCCTGAGGAGCAGAAGCTTAATCAATGACCTGTTCAGGTGAAGGATGAGATAAGGCCATTACTCAATACTGATAGCTCTATAAAAGAGGATCCAGCAGAGAGACACGTGCTCCCTGTCTCTTAATCTGCCATCAAGACCATCACCAAATACTTGCCCTCTACTTTGAACTTCCAGGATCAGTCAAAATAAACCTCTGTTCTTTATGAAACTATGTGGCCTCAAAAAATTTGTTACAGTGTTTAAATTAAAAAACAACACCTACCACAGGAGTTGGAGAGATGGCTCAATGGTTGAGAGCATGCTACTCAATTCTTGAAAAAGGATCAGAGTTCGGTTCCCAGCACCCATGTGTAGCAGCCCACAACCACCTTGAACTCCACCTTGTCAGAGTCAGGGGCTCTGACACCTCTGGTCTCTATGGGCACCCACAGTTATCTGCAGAGACATACATACATACATGTAATCAAAAATCATAAAAATAAATCTTAAAAAAAAAGAACTTCCACAGATTCCATCAGCAGTTGTCAAGAGAGGCCACATATGCCTTCAAAGGATGCAGCGAGACCAAGGCAACAGCCATACTTTCCAGGATGCAGTTGGACTCTGGTTGCCAAGCCACCCAGGGCTGGCTGAGGAGCACTGTGGAGAATCTCCTGGCCATGATGTCTTCTGGCAGAGCTCTTGGTCTTGGGCCTGGGAGGGGGCGGCTTGTGGGTTCGGCAGACAGGGAGGTAAAACAGGACAGGTGTGGCTCTGCCCTCATACAGGCCACAGGGTCCCATGAGGCTTCCTGCTGGAAGAAAGGAGAGAACAGACCCCAAGACTGAAAGGGTGGAGCCTCAGGCGTCCCAGAAAAAGCTTCCTTGGCCCTGGAAGACAGGAATGGCATGGGCTGCCTCCTGGCCAGCCTGATGGGGAATCTCAGTCATATGAGAGGCCTGGTGTCATAGTCCCCTGCAAGCCACTACACTTCCTTCTCCCGTTCCTTTTCTTCCCTGTCCCCTGTTCAACTTCTGGCTGCCACTTGCTGTGTGGTACACTTGCGACTCTGAACTAGGAATCAGCCAGCAAAAAAATTTGGGTCTTCGATCCAGCTCCCTCCCCTTCTCAGACAAGTTTAGGGCCACAGGCGCTGGGCATTCCCATCTACACCAGCGTCCTCTTTTCCAGCACTGGCGTGGACTTGTGCCCAGGGAGAAATGAGGTGGAGACATGTGGGTATGGTCACCCAGACAGAACTCACCATAGCCAGATTTGGCACCTGTGCCTGGCCCACACTTCCTACACCCTCTAACTAGCTAACTGCCCCTGTCTGAGTATCCTTCAACTCCCTACCCCTGAAGAAAGAGTCTTTTGGGGGACTATGAACTTGGCTACGCTGAGAAAGGGTTTCTGAATCCTGATAGTAAGTTTTCTGTGAACGCCAGCTCAGCATACTGGTCTCCAATATTCAGAGTCATCTAGACCACCACCAAAGTCACTACCAGGCCTGCTCAGAGATAGCCAAGTCAAAGAATCCAAGCTCACTGAGCAAATGTTTGGGACTGAATTCCCACCCACTTTTCCTTTGTTATCTCTCTCTGGTCTCAGTTCCCATTCTCTTCCAGAGGAGGCTGCTGTTGTTCCCTGAGGGAGCATTGGGTGCCCTGTTACCAACAGCAAACCAGTACTGCCCCAGCGCCATCCTGCCATGGAGGCCTCCAACTGCAGTCTCTGCTTCAAAGTGAAGAGCAGGTACCCACGAACCTACCCAGACCAGCACTGTGAGTCAGCGGTGAGCACAGGCTAAAGAATTTCAGTGATCTGGGCTCCTCCTCTAAACACCTTCCTATACATAGGACAGCAGTTATGAGATTTATGCTGGAGCTTGTCTCTCATCAAGCACACACAGTAGGTGCACATCAAATGTGCTGGGTTGAACACTGAGTCAAATGCTTTTGGTATCACTTGGTTTAGCTTGGCTTGGAAGTGGTTCTCAACCTATGGTCACAATCCCTTCAGGGGTCACATATTTATATTATGATTCATAAAAGTAGCAAAATCACACTTATGAAGTAGCAATGAAATAATTTTATGTTTGGGAGTCATCACAACATGAGTAACTGAATTAAAGGGCCCAGGCATTACAAAGATTAAGAACTGCTGGTTTAGAACAAAGAAGGAGACTGAAAAAAAGCTCATGAGAAATGGAGAGGGAAATGTGATTCTTCTGATAGGCCCAGGAGATGTCATCTGAGTTATCCCCCAGGCCTGGCCACCCTTTAAAGACTCCCCAACTTTCCTCACCAGAGAACCATGGCAGAGGAAGGCTGAGGGATCCAGCCTCCCCACCAGCTGGAGCTTCATGTCAGGTTAGCCTGCAGGGAGAGAGAAAGTCTACAAATTGCATGTTCCTTTCTTTCCCCGTCTTCTAGTTAATGATTACCTAAATAAGTACTTCAGTCCCCAAGCTCCAGCAACTTAATTATACATGTACAATGCATGGAGACTGTGACACTACACAGCTTTCCTCTCCATAAACCATATGTCAAATAACATGATTGTCTGCCCCGCTTTACCAGCTGTGGATGATAAACAGGGTGCAAGGGCAAACGAAGACCCTAACTAGGTTCATGGGAGGAAGAAAGGACTGCTCATCCTAGGCTCAGATCACTGCTTGGGGAAATCATTTGGTTGCAAATGCATTCGGAGTACACAGTCCCATAATATCCACCCCCAGGCACCCCAAACACTGGGGTGGCATAACGGAGTGTTACCCAAAACATTTGCATTCAAGTCCACCCCACACACAATAAACACTCACTCATCGCAAACACACACTCAGTCCCTGTAAGGTTTATGGGCCCCAAGACAAGGAAGCAGAGACCAGCTGCACATGCCTGCTAGCCATAAACAATTATCATCTGCCATTGGTTCCAGTGTGTCTTCCCAGTTGAGGGAGGCTCAGGACAACAGACAACAGAAGACATGCTCCTGACCCAAGGCATTGCTAGCCAAAGTGATGCTGTGTCCAGTGCATGTAACAGAAGTGGTGAGGAGCCCTAAACCACCTTGTTGACCCGAGATGCAAAGCAGAAAGCAAGGCAAGACTGAAAGAGTGTAACAACTGGCAAAGCAAAACGGGTAGGACCCACCAGGCACCTTTGCCCTGACTGAGGAAGCTGCTTTAGCCTGGCTTCAGGTATGGTCTAAAAGATTTGCAGAGATTCCAGAATAGTGATTCTGAAGGTAGACATTGTGGGTCTATTCAGCTGACACAGTGCACAGCTGATAAGGTCACAATCTCTCCCCTAGCTGTAGGCTACCATATGTCATTGATGGTATTGGCCACAAGGGGGGCCTGGTGAGCCCTAGGGGAGAAACAATCCACAGCTAGGGGTCAAAGGAGTTCCAGATCACCTCCCAGCCATGCAGTGAGTGAGGCCAGAGGATTGCCAGCATCCAGCAAGAAGATGCATCCAAGAGTTCTGGCTTTACAAGGTCCTGGGCTTGCTTCCAGCTCCTTTCAGCCCCCTAATGAGCTGGGAATCCAAGTCACAGACCTAACTTCACTAGTTGTTTTTTGTTGTTGTTGTTCTTTTGGTTTGTTTTTTAATCATTTTCACTCTGGAGCACAGGCTGGCCTTAAACTTGCAATCCTCCTGCCTCAGTCTCCCAAGTACATCAATTATAAATGTAGACCACTATCCCAGGCCATTATCACTAAATCATGGGGTCAGTTGACAAGTGGTACCCTGTGAGTCACCAGGAACTTGAACATCATGACTTGTTCCCCCAGGCCTGAAGGATGGGATACAGCTGCTGAGCAGGGCACAAAGAGGCATCGACAAAGCTCCACCTCCTAGAGCCAGCCACCTCTAGACAACAGAGCACTGGATGGGGAGGGAGCCCTCTGTCTGCAGCAGCCAGAGCAGTCACCAGAGCTTAGCATTTGGAAGAGGCGTCTCCTTCTAGAGTGCATAGAGTCTCAGGCCTTCCCCCTTCTCTGTGGAATTCCACATACCCCACACCTCATGTGACAGACTCTTCTTGTCTCCTTTGGCCACTCCATCCAGTTTCCTCCCTGTCCCTCAAGCCCCCAGCCTACAAGCCTATTCCATTGTCTTGACCGCTCTAACACGACCACCATCCACTCATTAGACACCTCCACTGATTACCCAGGTCCAAGGCCCTCCATTCCAGCGACAGCTTCTCACACCAAGCCCCATTCCTCCCATGTCTGCTGATCAATAATCCATTTCCTACATGGCTGCCAGATGTAAATCACATCTCTCTACTGACTAAAGTCAAACCCCTGAACCAGGGTGATAGATCAGCAGGTAAAGACTCCAGCGGCCAAGCCTGACCATCTAAGTTCCATCCCTAAATCCCACGTGATGAAAAAACAGAAGAGTTCCCAAAACTTGTGCTCTGACCACACCATACCACACACACACAAACACATGACTAAAACATCATTTTTAAACATCCAAACCCACTCCCAGGATCCACATGCAGAGTGTTCTGCCCCCAACATCCATGCCCCTAAAACCACTCCGGGTTCCTTCTGCTCCCTAGAGGCAGGTTCTTGCCTGCCCATGTACCTTTGCATTTATCATCTTCAGAGTCCAGACCTGCCCTTCCTTCACAAAGCCCTTCCCTGTCATCTGTCAGACACAGCTTACCTGTCACCTCCCTGTAGTGTCTTCCCAAACCCTATCCAAAGTCTTTTCTACTTGTGATTGAATTTTTCAACTTGACACAAACCTAGAGCCATTTTGGAAGAGGGGACCTCAGTTGAGAAAATGCCTACACACACACCACACACATACACACACACCACACACACATACATATACACAACACCACACACACCACACACCACATACCACACACACCAAAAGGGCCTGTGGGCAAGCCTGTGGTGCATTTCCCTGATTGCACTAATGATTGATGTGGTAGGGCCCAATTCACTGAGTGGTGTCACGCCTGGGCTAGTGGACCTGTGTGCTATAAGAAAGCAGGCTGAGCAAGCCATGAGAAGCAGGCCAGTAGGCAGGACCCATGGCCTCAGCTCCTGGCTCCAGGTCCCTGCCCTATGTGAGTTCCTACCCTGACTTCCTTCAATGATTATCTGTTACCTGGAAGTGTGAGATGAAATAAGCCCTTTCCACCCAGGTTGCTTTTGGTCACAGGATCTTATTATAGCAATAGAAACCCTAAGATACCTTAAAGTCATAATACCAAAATAATTCTCTCTCTCTCCCTCTCTCTCTCCCTCCCTCCCTCTCTTCCCCCCCCCCCACTCCTCACCCATTAGAAGCTGCAACAGAAGGCAGGCACATGAGGACAGGAACTGTGTCTGTTCTGTTTCCCGCTGTGTATGTCCCCAGGCCCTCAGCAGAACTCACCCATGAAGAATGTTCAGCAAACACTGTAAAGTGAATGCAGGGAGACTCCTAACCCCCTGTGGTGTGAGATGCAGAAGCCCCACTAGAGGAGTGGGTGGAAGCTGTCTAGGGGAGACAGCATTCTAGAGGAGGGAGCCTGGAGAAGGACTATTCGGTCCGGGAAGGATAAGAGACGTGCATAAACCCACACAAGTAGAAGAAAAGAAACCACGGGACTTGCTCTTGACCTCCAGTGCTGGAGTTCATGACCCCTTCCTTTCAGAAGGATTTACCGGAAGTGCTCCTTGGGATACCCAGGCACTATCTGTGAGGGTTATGGAACAGGAGCTGGACTCCATTTCCAGTGCACACATGGAATGGGTCTGCTCACTCCCTTGCTCCTTTATCAGGGAAAAATGAGGCTGCAGGGGGACCAGTCACCCCACACCTGGAATTCCACCTTCAAACTCTGGGATTCAATCAATTTATTAAGAAATCTCCTTTTACAGGAGGTCCCACTGAAGGAGTCATGGATGGCTTTTGTGTAACCTAGGAAAGAGCTCTTCTCCAAAAAATAGCCTTTCTTCTCAGTGGACACCACCCATGAGAGGACATGACCCTACTGGGTTTCCCTATCACTCATTGCCCATGCTGGGTGCCTTAGCGACACCCTCTGAAGGACATGTCGTACCAGGCCTCTCAGGAATCTGCTCTGAGTTATCAGGGTGACAGTCCTCATGAGCCAAGGTAGTGACCAGCCCACCCCACCCCCAACCCTGTCCCTCACAACAGCTGCCAGCCAATTCCCAGAAGAGACCATCTGGGTCTCAGCGCATAGCCCCACCCTTGAGGAGTGAGGAGAATTGGAGATTATTGGTGGGCTGGAAGCCCTGCTGGAGTGTTTGCCAGGCCACAATATTGAATTTTAAACATGTGTGCCTGTTCTCTCTCTCCAGTGGAGCCTCCCGTAGCCAGGCAACGCTATCTGACCTGGGGGACCAGGAGGGGAAGTTTCCACATCAGGCAGGTCACCTGGGGTTATCTAAGCACAATGAATTACTTCCCTCTCCACCCTCCCTCAACTCAGTGACCCCAGGCTCACACACCCGCCATCCCAGATGCCCACTCTACTAACAATGAGATCACAGGGGTCTTGGAGGCAAAATTGTGCTGTGATTAGAACAAGGCAAAAGCAGATTATGGGGATTAGGTGTCATTATCTACCTATGAACAGATTTGCCAAATTGAGAGACAGCAGGCAGAATCTGCAGCAAGAAAAAGTCAGGCTAGACCACAGGAGGATGACAGTGTATGGCCGTACGCAGAAATGACACTTTCACAAGGTGAGACACAGGCTAGGCATGATGGTGGACACCTATAATTCCAGCCCTCAGGACACTGAGGCAGGAGGGCCATGAGTTCCAGGCCAGTTTAGGCAATAAGTAAAGCCCAGGCCAGCCTCCAAAACAAGGTAAGACGTTGTCTCCTAAAGAAGCATTTGATAAGTGCTTCAAGCCCAGGGTTTGACACTCAGGACCACCTAAAACCAGGCATGATTGTACCTATCTGTAGTCCTAACACTTGGGAGATAAACTGGAGGCCAGGCTAGGCTACATGAGCCTGTCAAAAAGAAAAAAGTCCATTCGTAATAGCAAATGCTTTTAATTATAGCAGTTGAGAGACAGAGGCAGGTAGATTTGTAAATTCAAGAAGGCTAGCCTGATCTACTTAATGAATTCCAGTATACAGAGCCACAGAGTAAAAGCCTGTTTAAAAACTATATGTATATGTATATATGTGTGTATATATGTATATATATATATATAAACAAGTTTTAAAAACTGGATAAGCTTGTTAGAGCTGAGTAAATAAAGCATTCTCAATCTTTCATTCTCTCTCTCTCTCTCTCTCTCTCTCTCTCTCTCTCTCTCTCTCTTCCTCCCTCCTTCCCTCCCTCCCTTTCCATGTAGGACCTGCAAGTTTCCTAGGTGAACATTACAAAACTATCATGAGCCTAAAAAATGGCTCAGCAGTTAAGAGCACTGGCTGCTTTTGCTGATGGCTTGGGTTCAATTCCCAGCACCCACATAGTGGCTCACAACCATCTATAACTCAGGTTCCAGGAGATCTATCCAGAGTCTTCTTCTGACTTCTTCACCCACCAAGAATGCACATGGTATGTGGGCGTATGTGCAGGCAAAACACTCATATACATAAATTAATCTTCAAAAATTATTTTTAAATCAAGGTACTGTCTCAACTCTAAACTGACAGCAGGTTTATTGTGGGGCTCTCTTTTCTCTGTAGAAAAATGCTGGGAACATTCAACAAACCTCCAACCTCAAGGTTGTATGATCAGGGTTAAGTGCATGTGAGACCTCACCAGTTACAGTGAGGCCTCACATGCACACACCCACAAACTCAGCACTCAGAAGAGAGGCAGAAGAATCTGGAGTTCAAGGTCACCCTCAATTGCATAGCAAGTCTGAGGCCAATCTGGGTATAATGGCTATTCTTGGTTTTCAACTTGACTACATTTGGAATTAACTAAAACCTAAGCTGCTGGGTACATCTCTCTCTCTCTCTCTCTCTCTCTCTCTCTCTCTCTCTCTCTCTCTCTCTCTCTCTCTCTTCCTCCCTCCTTCCCTCCCTCCCTTTCCATGTAGGACCTGCAAGTTTCCTAGGTGAACATTACAAAACTAACATAAAAAACATCTGGGATGTTTTTCTTGATTAAATCATTTGAAGTGGGGAGACCCATTTTTAATCCAGATCTTCTGAGACAGGAAGATCCACCTTTAATCAGGACCACACCTTCTGTCGGCAGCCTACATAAAGGACGTGGAAGAAGGAAGCCTGCTCTCTTTGCCTGCTTTTTCTCACTCTTCCTGGCAAGTCCACTGGCATTAGAGCCTGTGTCTTTGGGATTCTGGCATATACTGAAGGCTGGCTGAGCCATCCAACCTTGTGAACTAAACCACTACTGAATTCTTAAACCTTCCATTGCTACACTGCCATTGTTAGACTAGAAGGTAAGCAGATAGATTCACTCTGTTCTTTTCCTCTAGAGAACCCTGACTAATACACGGGGCTACATTAAATAGTCTAAAGAAAAAAAAAGTCAGCTACAAACCCTGATGATTTGAGCTCATTCCCTGGGACCCACATGGTAGAAAGAGAAATCTGAATCCTGAAACTGTCCTCCGACTTCCTCATGCACACTGTGGCATGTGTGCACCCACACAGACACACAAGTGTGCATGCACACACATAAATAAACACAATAAATACACCAGTAGAAATGTTTAAATTAAACATCTGAACTGCTGCACAGATGCCTGGTTGCCCATACCATCGTCACTAACCTCGAGTGCCTCTGAGCACCCTGTGACAGGTCCTAACCCTCCCCAGGCACTTCCAGCACCATCCAGTTTCTAAACCCAGATGGGGGCCCCTGACCCACTTTCTGCTTCACTAAAATTTGAGGAGCTTTGAAGCTCAGTCAGCCTGAAGCCCCCCAGGTACTCTTGAATCAATTCCTTCTTGCAGAACGAGGAGGACCATTGCCTGAGGATTTCCTAAGGTCTTCAGCTTATGCAGGGCCTCTTACCCCAACACCCAGCACTGGAGCACCAAGGTATGAGAGCTACCTTATGTTGATTTCAAAGGGCCAGCTCTGGGGGTCTTCCCTTCTTGTGGCTGTTATACCCTCAGATAATATATATCACATCTTACCAGTTCAATCTGGAATCACCAAGCCTGAACCCTGTCTAACTCCACCCTAACTGTTGTCTCCTGTCCCCCATAGCCCAAGTCTGTTGACCATGCAAGCAGATAAAGGGCACTCCAGAGCTCCATCTAGACATCAGCAGAGGACAAGGCTCTGACCTGATCCTCACCCTAACCCTCTGGGTCATCTCCAAGGTAAGGTCAGTTCTAGTCGCTTTGAAGGTCATTACCAGGGCCTGTGCCTGGGAAGAAAGGGCTCCAGAAACACAACAGGTCATGTTGCAAAGGCCTGGAGGGTGCATCCCTCTGACTAGCACTGGAAGTCACCATCATGCTGACAAAGCCTGTCAGAGGGCAAATCTAGTCTAGACCTGTAGCTCATGTTTCTTGATGCTCCAGGCCAGTCTCACCTCACCTCCCTTCTCCCCCCTTCCTCCTGATTCAACTGCCACCAGCCTCTCTCCTTCCCCTTCCCTTCCCTCCTCTGCCTTGCTTCTTCTCCCCCCCCCCCCGCCCATTTCCTCTCTCACACATCCCTCCTCTACAACTGATGACGTCACCCAGCCATCCACCTCCTACTTCTGGCTTCCCATGTAGAGCCAAACAGCCATCATATTAACATCTGACATTTCAGAAACTTCTCAGCCCCACTGCCAAATCAAATGATCTCAGCCCATGCCATTCCCTCACAAACCAATTCACTCCTGAGATAGGCTCAAGCATGGTTGCCATCTGTAATAGAGCTGCTGGCTCTGGCAGGCTTCCACCACACCACTGCAGAAACAAAGCCACCACCTACAGCCGCTTTCCTCAAAGAACACGCTCCAAGGGGCCAAGTTCACAGCCCCCTATTTTCCCTCCAAAATCACATTCCAAAGCAGGGAGCCAACGACAATGCAGAGAGGTACTATATAGTTCATTGTTTATTAATCATTTATATGCTCAAAGGTTTGGTTCATTGATGGCTTTTGTTTTTGAGACAAGGGCACTGTAGCCCAAGCTGGCCTCAAACTCACTATAATGGCCAAGGATAATCTTAACCGCTGGGCCATCTCTCCATCCCTGGAACACAGATCCTTATGCCTCTACCTTTCAAGTTCTGGGATGGCAGGTGTGCACTCTCGTACCTGGCTTGGTTCTTTTTTTATTATGATCTTTCTCAAAAATCTTTAGAGAACTCATAAAAAAATACTATCTCTTCTAGAGAGGAAATCTCTACACTCCAGCAGTTCCTTCGGAGGCACTTAGGTTTCTGTCTCTTTGGATAATTGCAAGGAAAATCGAATTAGACTCTTTTTTCTTACAAAGGAACATCAACAGAGTGATCTCATTTATGCAATGGCTCTGTGTGTGTGAGTGAGATTCCAAGCTATCTGGAGGCTCAGCAAGTGGTAAGACTGGATATTATATTTCTAGATAGCAGGATCATTTAAGCATTATTAATATATTAACAATGTACCTCTTTGTATTTTAGCATCGCTTAAATGTTTCTCAATAAGCATATATTCGTTAAAAGCGGTTGTACAAAGCAGTTTTGTTGTTGTTTACTTGCAAAAGAGTCAAGTCTTAATGGAAATTCTCTTTAACTTCCTTTTGTGCACAACCACATTCTAATATGGATTAATCAAGAGGTTTCATCTGTCATTTACAGGTGAGTATTTATCAAGCATCTACTGTGGACTCCCTGCACACTGGATTCTATGGCCACCAATAGGGGCAGATCTATCCCTGATCATGCGAGAACTACAGAGCCAGGTCCTCCAACACTGCCACATTCTGCTCCTACACAGACAAATCGTCACATCTGACATCTAACTACACAAATGGAAAAGTGTTGATCGGCTCTGGTCCTTACCATGTTCCCACCAGGAGCTCTCTGGGTAGAACAGCCCAGAACCTGTGAAGGGTCAAATGCTAGCCCCACCTCCCATGTGAAAACATACATGTCAAAGTCTGTGAATGAGACCTAGGGGCCATGGCCTTTGGGAGATGACTAGCTCATGAGGGTTTTGACCCCACAAATGGAATCAGTGTCTTGTAAAAGAGCTTAAGGGATCTATGCAGACAAATACAGTCACACACAAAAGGGCCACACGTGGGGGCACAACAACAAAGTGCCATCTTGGAAGCTGAAAGCAAGCCTGCCTTCACCAGACGCCAAATCCACCAGCAAATGTCTGGTGTTTATAAATCACACAGTGTAAGGCAGAGAAGCCCAATGGAGCTGAAACAGCTCTCAAGACGCAATCACCATCCTGGACTAACTACCCGGAAGACTTTCTATCAGATGCACAGTGTCTAGACACACAAAAGAGAGACACCCAGAGAGAAAAGAGGCCGCAGGACCATGGAGGCAGAGGGAGGCAAGTAATATCAGAGCTACCACAAGCCTGAAGAACAAGGAAAGCTTCTCCCACAAACTTTGGTGGGTGCAAGGCTCTGTTGACACCCTGATTTCAGACTCCTGGCCCAAGAGCCGTGGGAGAATATGTTGCTGTTATTTTAAGCCACCCACCACATTTGTGGTCATTGTTAGAGGCTCTAGAAACAAATAGACACCCCACCAACCAAAACTCCATCTCCACACTCAGCCAGGAGCAGAGAGTCTGCAGGAGGTCGGAGACAACAGGAAGGAGACAAGTAAGATCCAGCTACTGCTCAGAACTGCACCAGCATCGATGCTTCAAAGAGAAAAGAAGCCACCACCCACTGGTTCCCAAAGCCCCAGATACTAGGCTTGAGGAACTGATAGGAACACTTGGACAAGGGGTAGGAGTCAGCTAGGGAGAATATGATAGTACCCACTGCCACGTGGTCTCAGGGTAGCATGGATGGCAGTTAAAAAAGAAAACATGGGTTCACCATTAAAGTTGCCCTACAGATGTGTGGTTCACTGACCATGACAACTGCTAGTCTCTACAGAGTCTGCCTATATGGTGTCCAGACCTTTATAAAGCCCAAAGTCCTTGCCAGCCCATGTCTCATAAGCCTCACAGTGACCCAAAGGGCCTATGTCAGCACTGAGGTCCTCAAAACACTGTTGAGCTGCACAGAGTGGCACCATTAGTTATTAAAATCAGGAACCAAGGGGAAATGAGATTACTGAGCAGATAAAGGTGTTTGCTACCAAGCCTGGCAACCTAAGTTGGATTCCTGGGACCCAAAGGATGGTGAGAGGAAACGGACCCCCAGAGGTTGTTCAATCCCTACTCACACACCAAAACAAAGACACACACACAGGAACACAAACAAAATCAAACAAATAAAGTAATTTTGAAAACCAAAGTCCAGGTTCAGGACCAAGACTCTGTAAGAGATCAAGAGCGATCTACAGGGAGGTCAGAAGACCAGAATTGGGGCAGAATGAGTGGTCAGACCTCCAAATGTATGTCACATAACTAAGGTACATAGCCCAGCAAACGTCATCACAAGACACCTGAAGGTCAAGTGCTCCATCAAAGTCTCCTGTATATGAGTAAGGCAGGCCAGTAACTGAGCCTTGACCCACCTTCTACAGGCACCCAACACCCAGATAAGAAAGAGACAGACCAGGCAGAGTTCTGCACCCCAGGCTGCACCCCACACAGCCTCCCTCCCAGAGCTTTGCTGCCCTTCCAATGTTCCCCCATGACATCCGCATCTGCCTAGAAATGCAAGCTCATTTTGACACCAGCTTCAGAAAAGGGAACTCTCGGTGGTGATAACAGATCAGAGAGGGTGTTCCAAGGCCAACCTCAGCACTCCCCATAGTTCTGAATGATCCAAGTCCCTAAGAGTCCCATTTCACAAGCTTTTATGAGAAAGAGGGCCTTGAAGGCCTTTCCCACGCCCATAGGAACCACCTGGACCATAATAACACCTGCTTAAGTCTTCCTAAGAATTCAAGAGTCCAGTCCAAAGCATCCAGAATACCACTCCTCCAGGCCTGCCAGGTAGATTGAGCCAGTTTCTTACCTTTGTCCTCTTCCAAGCATCCCATGATACCTGCACTTTACAGGTAGCAATTTATGCCTGAGACAGAGACTCTTACAGTATCAGGCCCCTCTGCTGCAGATGCCCAGCAAGGCAGAGGACTGGAAGTCCTCAACAGAAACATGACAACAACAGAAGAAGTATGCGACCTTTCCTAACCTCAAGCCTAATAATAACCCTAAACTTTACCCTAGCCCTAGCCCTAACCCTAGCTTTAACCTTAACTTCAAACTTAACCCTAGTCCTAACCCTAAACTGAACCCTAGCCCTAGCCCAAAGCACTGCTAAGAGAAACAAAGTGTCGCCCTTTAAAAAGAAATTGTTTTTCAGGAACAATAATGACATTGGAGCAGCACAGGCCACACACATGTTCTAAATGATAAGTGCACAGAATTTCAACTAATGGCAAGCTCTAGACACCCACCACATGGGATCTCTTCCTGTTGCTACTCCACAAATGAGGAGAGTGAGGCTCAGAAAATGCACACACATAACAAGCCCCTTCACCTCAGGCAGACTGACTCCAGAAACTGTGAGGTACCACTTATGGGTCTCATCACTTTGAAAAAGCCCTTTAGGAATCGGATCACAGGGACTGGATTGGCATCCACACCAGGGGGATCATGGGACTAGTGTGAAGGTGTGGAGAGGAGGCGGGGTTGCAGATCCAAAGGAGAGGGGAAAGAGGTCCCCAAAGGGACAATTCAGGGGGCCCCGCTGTCTTGATCTGCTCACTCAGTGGAGGATACAGGTCCTGGAGACCTTGCCCAAGGCCTGAAATACAGTTCCTATACTTGCTGGTTTCTAAGTCAGCTTGACCCTGTAATCATTCTTAAGAAAAACAAAAACAAAACAAAACAAAAAAAAACCCTCAACTGAGAAAATGTTCCCACCAAATTGCTTGTTGATAATAGATATGGAAGAGCCCAGTCCATTGTGAGTGGTGCCACCTCTGCCTCTGGGCTGGTGGCCCTGGGTACTATAACAAGCCATGAGGAGCAAACTGATAAACAGCACCCCTCCATGGCCTCTGCATCAGCTCCTGCCTCCAGGTTCCTGTCCTATCTGAATTTCTGCCTTAGTGATAAACTGCGAGGTGGACCTGTAAGCTGAAGTAAATCCTTTCATGCCTAAGTTGCTTTTGGTCAAAGTGTTTTATCACAGCTATAGAAACCCCAATGTAGTCTCTATTAGTGACTTCTAAAAAGTAGAGCTCCTCTCTAGAGCCACCCATCAGAAGACCAAGGGTCTAAAGATAATGAAAATAAACTAAGCTTCCGCAAGCTGGTGGTTCTGGACTCCACAAAAGGAGGCAGTAATGATCTGTTTCTAGGAGATAAGAGCATCACTGTCATCAGTTACCATCACGGCAGCACCTGCTGTGTCATGGATTACATCGCTGCCACTCAGTGAGCTGCCAATACACACCCACTGTTTCTGCAGGCGTCTGTTGTCCCCATTATAGAGGGAAAGAGACTGGAGTCAAGGAGTCTATGCTCTTGCACAGAAGACTCCCTAAGTGTAGTAGTGTGGCTAGTGCTTAGGGTAGTGTAGCATAATGGTTAGGACACAGGCTCTGGAGTATACCACAGGCTTGCTACTAAGCAGTTTCGGGATCTTCAACAAACAGCACAACCTCCTGTAACTATTTCAGGCAGCGGGTGCCTAAAGTGATTCCTCTCAAATAATTGTGAGGGCTTTCCACAGAGCATGGTCGGACAGGATTCTGAAGCCATGTGGAGGCTCTCAGGAAAAAGTGCCACCACCAGCATGATCGATGACTGATATATACACAGGGAAGAAGGTGGAGTCAGAGAGAGCAGAGCTGTGGCTGGCAGAGACACTACACAACACATGGGGGCCTCTGCAGCCAACAGATTATTTTTTGACTAAGACATTGAAGCAATTAAATGGGGGAAAGAAGTCTCCTCGACAGACGATGCTAGAACACTGGGATGCTTGTGTGAGGATGAATGAACTGAGCCCTGACATCAAGCCACACACAATGTAAGTAGACATGGATCTCCATTGGGCTCAATGTCATCAGTCATAAGAAAAATGCAAATTAAACCACCATGAGCTGCCAATACACACCCAGAAAGGTGGCCAAAACACTAAAGATTGACAATGGTCAATATTGGCAAAAATATTGACCAGCCAAGACCTAATGCTACTTCTGGTAACACATACAATAGTATAACCACTGACAGTCTAACAGTTTTGCATGATGCTAAAGATTCAGGGCTGGGATATAGCTCAGAGGTAGAACTACTCACCTAGCATGCGCAAGCACCAAAATAAAGACATAATAATAATAAAATAAAGGTAAAGACTCAGGCCAGACATGGTGGCCCATGCCTGCAACCTCAGCACTCTGGAGATTAAGGGAGGCAAAGAGTTATAAGTTTAAGGCCGACTAGCCTACAGAATGAGACTTGAGTCTCAAAAAAAAGCTCTCCTACTCTTTGATGTAATGATTCCATTCCTTGACAATCCAAGAGAAAAGAAAACACAAGTCCAAACAAAATTATACTACAGCAGTCAGAGTTTTGAGCTTTTATATAGCCCAAACCAAAAACAATTCAATTGTCCCCCCAACTGGAACACAAGCACATCAATTGTGGTGTCTTCATATGACAGAGTATTGCTGTCACAACAATCACAAAGGACGGGGGACTGGTAGCAGGAACAAAACAGAGAGACAGCCTGGCCATGGGTCAGTGTGACAAGCTGAGGGAGAGAGTGAGTGCAGAAGGAAGGTGAGCTGGAGCCTCAGCACAAAGGGATGCTGAGAAAGTCCTCCCATGTCTCCATCGGTCACACACACAAAGTTTGTTCAGCTGACTCATCTACCACTGAGGGAGAGTGGGAAGAGATGAGTGACCCTAGCGACAAGGCCCTGAAGGAGCAACAAAGAAGCAGACTGTCTGCACTCTCTCAGGGGAACCCAGCCTCCACCACCTTCTTCTACAAAGGAGAATGGCTGACCCAGAATGCCTCAGACTTGTCTGAAGAAGACTTGGAAGCTAAGCAAGGGTCACAGGCCAGCTGACAAGCCTACCTGGGGCTCCAAAAACAACTCTGCCAGTTCAGGTCATAGTCAGCTCAAGCCCTAGAGAAATCAATTTCTAGGAGAGACTTCTAGGACATTTCCAGTGTCCAGGACAATTTTTCAAGAGGGTCCGCCCTAATTCCTTCTGCTCCTCAGCACAGGAAGGTCTGTCTGGTCTACAGTACCAGGGGGCAGCCCAACCTCGCTTCCCACAGCCTTCATCTCCTTCATCTCCAGCTCCTCCTCTCCTCCCCACTGAAAAGCCACTTTTAATCTGTGAGTTTGCCACATGATGACCCATATGGCTTGGCTTCTCTGCTAAAGTTAAGGTCCCCTGTGGAGGCTCTTTGAGGGTCAAGGACCAATGTTTCTGGGTGGTCCCAGGGGGGATCCATACAAAGCTAGGCACACTGTAGGGTCTGATAAATGCCTACTAGGCCTTGTGGATATAAAAAACAAACTTATAAAGAATAAAGCCCTGGCAGCAATCCACTGCACACCCAAGCAGCCAGTTCCCTACCCCACTCCTAGCCTTACCCTACCCATCCTCAGCTTGGGCTCTGGCTGGGAACTAGGCTCCTGTTTCAGCCCATCTGCTCAGCTTTTTCTCAGCTTCATATTGGGGGTAGGAAATCCCCTAGGAAAACAAGCTGCACAAGAGGGAGAGAAGGACCATTCTGAGACTCCACCTATCCATAAAGGAAATGGAGCATCAATCCCTGACCCAAGCTGGTCAACCAAAGGAGTATTCTGCACCTGAGCCACACTGCCAAGGGAACCAGGTGAGTCTTCCCCTTGCCAGGTACCCGCGTGGGTGGCATAAAACCAATTCAAATGACTGAGGAGATGGTTCAGTCAGGAAAGTACTTGCCATGTAAGCATCAGGGCTTGAGTTCAATCCCCAGAACCTATTATTTAAAAAAAAAAAAAAAGCCAAGCATGGGGCCAACAGAAATGGCTCAGCAGGTAAAGATGCTTGATGCCAAACCTAATGGCCGGAATTTAGTCCCTGGGACCCATATGGTAGAATGAGAGAATCAACTCTTCCAAGTTGTTCTCTGACCCCCATGCTTGAGATGTGGTGCAGGTGCACACACACACACACACACAAACACAGGCACAGACACATACAAACACAGACACACACACACACAGATACATACACAGACACAGAGAGACACACACAGACACAGGCACATACACACACACAAACACACACACACACACACACACACACACACACACACACACACACACAGATACATACACAGACACAGAGAGACACACACAGACACAGGCACACACACACAAACACAGGCACACACACACACACACACAAACAGACACACACAGACACAAACACAGATACACACACAGACACAGAGAGTTACAAAGACACACACACATACACATACAAACAGACACACACAGACACAGTCATACACACAGACACGCACAGAGACACACACTCACACACACAGAGACACACAGGCACAAACACAGACACACACACACACACAGAGAAACAAAAATACACACACATACACACACAAACATACACACAGACACACACAGACACAGAGAGACACAAACACACACACATACATATAGACACACAGACACAGAGAGATACAAACACACACACACACATACAAACACACACAGACACAAACACACACAGAGACACACACTCGAAGACACAGAGAGAGACACAGACACACACAAACACTGACACACACACATACCTCTAAATAAACAAAGTTAAAGCCAATTATGGCAGAGGGCACTTTTTTCCTTAACTCTGGAGAGCCAGAGACAAGCTACTGGGCTGCTGGATAGATAAAAGGTCCTGGGCTCGATGGCTGGCCAACCTGGCTTACTTGGCAAGCTCTCAACCAGTGAGAGACCTTATCTCAAAAAATACCATCAAAGTAAAAGGGACTTGCTACAAAGACAAAGGCTCAATGGGCATGCAAGGTGAGGGTAAGAGAAGGTAACGGGAGTGTGCGTAATCAAATGCTGCACACGTGTGCGCAGACTGCGTGTGTATGGAACTGTCAAAGAATAAAATGTTCAAAATAAAAAATGTGATTGTCTAATGCTAACGTGGAAACAGAAACAAAAACGAGGAGGCGAAAAAGAAAAAGAACTCCTAGATATAAAACGACACTGGAGAGATGGTTCCCTAGGTTCAATTCCCAACACCCACAGGGCAGCTACGACCATCTGTAACCCCAGTTCCAAGGGGGTCAGAAACCTTCTTCTGTCCTCCACAAGCATTGCATATACATAACTCACAGATATGCATGAAAGCAAAACACGTACACACATTTGATAAAAATAAATAATCTAAAACAACAAAAAAAAGGTAAAGACTCAGACAAAGGCCCAGAGCATGCTCCTTCAACCAACCCGGAGGGCTCAAGTCATTCACAACAACTCAACCACCCCAAGGAAGGGACACCCCAGGAGTCAGCACCAGATAGGATGGGCAAAGGGCAGCACTGATGAGTGAATAGAGCCGTGGGGGCCCCTGTGATGTGAGCACTGTGGTTTTAAATCCCTGGAAAGCGATTAGCTTCATATAATTGGGAGACTCAAACCATAGCCACAGAATAAACCATGACAGACACAAAGAGACCAGATTCAACAGAGCTCAACACCAGCTACATACAAGAGCCCCACCCAGAATATTTGGGGCAAGCACAGTCCCTCATTTCCTAGCTGACCCTGCCTTTGAAGTCTGGACCCAAAAGTCACAGGCTGGAAACTTTCAGAGCTGAATTCAAAGAGTTTTTCAAAAGATGTTGTCTGAAGCAGGGGGATGCCTGCTGATCGTGAGCCAGAGTTCAGTGAGGATGGCTGAGGGTCTGCTCTGGGTCTGCCTGAGGCCCACTCCCTGACAACCCCAATGCACAAGTCTCTCTGTCTCTTCTCTCTCTCTCTCGCTCTCTCTCTCTCTCTCTCCCTCCATCCTCTCATTTCTTCCTCCCTCCTCTCTCTTCCCCTCCCTCTTTTTCTCTGTTTTTCCCTCCCTACCTCTGTGTGTGTGTGTCTGTCTGTCTGTCGTCTGTCTGTCTCTCTCCCCCTCTCCCTCCCTCCTTCTCTCTCTCCCTCTCCACCTCAGTCTCCTTCTACCACGTGGTTCTCTGCTTCTCTCCTTTCCGTAGGTCCACTCACTGGAGTGTCCCATCAGGGGGCCTGACCACTCTGACCCTCAGCATCTCTACGCACTCCTCAGCACTGCCATCTGCTGTCACCTCTCCAGAATCGGCCTTAGTCATATCCCAGCAAACACCAGGCCACTATGCACAGCGTTCCTCTGGGCAGTCCGCATCATCCTTGGCCTCATCCCAGCAACCGGCTCAGCTGTCCATCCATCACCGGAAAGTTTTCTTTCCTCTGTGTCTATCTGCAGCTTCTTCGACCATACTGTCCTAGGAAGGTCCCCTCTCCCACTCTACCGGCCTCAGGCCTGTGAACACAGCGTCAACAACCTGACCCTCTTCCTTCCTGCTGAGCTATCCCACCTCAGGAAACGCTTACAGTGAGTTCCAGTGTTCCAGACCTCGGGCCCTTTCTTGCCTCTTCTCTTCCAATCACCGTCTCATCAACCTCCCACCAGAGAACTGAGTTCTAACTACTTCCAAATAACTCTGCTAATAACCGGGGCAAAATCCCACCCTTCTCCCTGTCCTCGAGCAGAGGCCTCCAGTACATCTGCTGGTTCTGGGCTCAGCAATCAGGGTGAATGCTCGCAGGCCCCATCACAGCCAGGGCCAGTGGACACCTCAGGAGGCTGAAGCCAAAAGATTGAGTTACACACTAAGACCCTTGTCCAAAACAAAACAGCACCTCTCCAGTGCCTTTAATTAGGAAAACCTCTAAAATCCTTAGTAAAACTTTTGCTTGCCCTAGAGTCTGCCTTCAGGGCCAGACTCACCTCCCCTCACCCAGCACTTCTGGTCTTTTCCAGTTCCTTCCTCTCCTCCCACCTCATCCCTGGGATCCCTAAGCTGTTCTGTGCCTCCAGGCACAGAAATGCTGGTAAGACACAGGTGTCACTGGACCATCTGAAGCAGGGCCTGAGACTTGGCACTCCTGAGACGCTCACCAACATTGCATTTGCAAGTGTGACTGGTCCCTTTACCTCACTTTGAGTACCAAGGGTCTTGAATGCCACCCTGACTCCACCTTAGTGTAAGTCCTCCTCAGCTCTCAGGGCCCGGAGAAATAGCATTTCCTCAAAGGAGCCCCGCCTGTCTCTCTCCAAATCCTCTAGGAATATGGGGCTTCCCCTAAGGTCATTCCTCCTTCTTCCCTTTCCCTGCTCAGCTTCTGGGCTCCCTGGATGGACTATGAACGCTAAGGAAAAAATGAGGCCTCCATATCTTATTCATCCCTGGGTCACTAAACGCCCACCCAGCACCAGGCCTGTCAGTGCAGCAGCCCCTGCAATGGGTCCTGCCGACTCTGTGTCCATTTCCCTTCTTACTGTGGCGCTTCAGTTCTCCGTCCAATCCCTTCTCTCGGTTTCCCTGAGACTCAAGCCTGACCAATCACAGCACTCCATTTCTCTAGCCAGAGCGCTTTCACCTCAAGTCTCTGTCAGAACTACCGGCAAAAAGCTATTCTTTTTCCATGAGAGCTACTTAGCCCAGAGGAGATGCGTCACCATCTTGCCATCCCTGTAGTGAAGCCTAAACAAAGAATAAAAACATCGCAGAAGAGCCAGGGAAAGAGGCAGGCTCCCCCAGATGAGGCCCTGCCTGGGAAAGTTCCTAAGCTGAAGTGAGTAGTTTTTCTGTCACTTTCAACCAAGAGTCCTGACTAATGCAATACTCAAATAAACACTGGGTGATGAATGAATTACACAGTCATGGAGCGGAGCCTGCCAAGAGAACTCTCTGACTTCTCCTAGGCTTCCTCATGCTCCCTATAAACTTGTTGTCCATGAGTAGAGACATCTTCCCACGACCAACTCTGCAGACTGAAGCCTGGAACTCAGATTGGCCACATCCTCCTCAGTGTTACTCTGCCAGCAAACCACACGTGCAGTTGGTGACATCCTATCCCAGACGAGGCTGACAAAGGAGGCCTGACTTTGGATGCTCAGGCATTCTCACCAAGAAACGAGTTGTACCATTCACCTTGTGCTCTGTCCCACATCCCACCCAGCTCTGAATGCGTGGTCCAACTAGGACTCTGCTCCCACTGTCAATATTCTCACAAATGCCATACTTCTCAGTGTGAGGGAGACATCTGTCATGAGATAAAGTTTATCTGCTGCCTTTGAGGTGTCAGGGGAAAGGGAGAGCCATATAGAGTAGCGGGGAAGAGATGCCAATTACTTCTTGTGAGTCATCTCAGAGCAGAGCCTCAGGACCAACTCACCAACAGGCCTTGAGGGCCCTTCAGATGACAGGGGAGGCAGGAGGCTTCCTCAGATCTAGTCTTTACCCATAAATTGCAAAGGTTGAAGTTGTGGGTGGGATACAGCTGAGCCAACAGCCCTCCCTGAGGCTTGGCCTAGGGTGGCCATCCCATGGAAGTTAGATGTGGAGACTGAAAGCAGATGGACATGCAAGGTGGCCAAAGCTCCCTTTCTGAGAAGGGGAGTCTCCTAGGCCTGAAACCAAAGATGGGGTTTGATGGGGTTTGCTGCAAAACAGGCAATTTTCCCACAAAGACTGGGGTAACAAAGCCATCTTAGAGGGGCCTACCAAAGGCAGGCAGACCAGCATTCAAATGCTACCCAAGTTCTGGAGGGCCCACCTCACCCCTGACTGCCTTGGATGCCTGCCCCTTTAATACCTAGCTACATTCTGTCCCCTCTACTTCCTCCAATGTGGACTCTTTGTTCCCAATCCCACCATTCCACATGGCTTCCCACTAGTCCGAGCATCCTGCCAGCCCCACCACAGCCCTGGTCTGTTTTCTCACTGCCCCTTGACACAGACACCAGGTATCACACTTTTCTCCCACTTCATCCTGCCGAACAAGACACTGTCTTCCCAAGTGTCCAGCCCTCTATGGCCCACACTGAACAGAAGCAGCTGGACATGAAGCTAAGGCCACATGATGTTTCCGGGCATTCCCTCCCTCCCACTCCCTGGCTTTGAGCCTCTTACCTTCATGGTTGGTGGTGCAGTGAGAGGGGGGGACAGTGGCCGATCTGGAAGAGTCACATCTGAGCTGTTGGCCAGCTCCTGCTTCCTGCAGAGACGAAGACACAGAAGCTGTGAGCAAGGGCTGTCCTGAACCTTCCCTCTGTGTTCTAAGAGTAGCTGAGCTTGAAGACGTAGCAAATGATGCAGAAAATACAAGTTGGCTATATTTCCTCACTGAGATGTACAAACATTAAAAGTAGTACTGTGGCCAGGGCAGGCCCTGATCAATCCCGGCATGTAAGTCCTCAGGGGCATGCCAGAATCTCCAAGGATGGACCCCAGGAATCTGCTTTGCCCAATTTCTCACATACTTCTGATGTCCTCAAAGTCTTAGGACCACCAGTTCTAAAAGACACGGTTCTAGGGTCAGAGGGAGATGGGGAAATGGGTCATTGTGTAGAATTCATTTTCCCATGAGCAACTCCATACATTTGCCTGCACACATGCGCACACACACGGCCACAGACCCAACCTTGGGAGGGCAGGGCTGCCTGCTACAGAAACTGCAGGTAAAACTTATTTTAGTCCATGTGGGGTAGAACTAGGTTTGAGGCAGCTAAACAGAGTTGTGTCACCATGGAAACGCTTCTCTCACATACTCCCCACTTCCCATCTGGCCATTGCTGGTGACCAGGGAGAGCTTGTATGCTGTCCCATCACCAAGCAGACTGCTTAGGTTGGGAGAAACCTCTACATCAAGTTATGCAACGAGGCCATCTGGGCTGAGATGAGGGATTCCCCCAGTGGGCCAGGGACTCTGCCAGGGGGAGGGGTGGGGGTGGAAAGTCAAGACAATAATCCTGAGAGCTCACAAGATCCCAACTGAGCTGTTAGAGCGCCTAGCTTCACAGGAGCCCCACCCTGAAGCACCCAACAGGCAGCCCATTACCCATATCTGTGTTAAATGACCAAGACCCACCATACCCCAGTGGCGAGAACACTCTTCCCAGATCATATCTTACCAGTATTAATGACAGACCCAATCCAGGCTGTTCACGAAGGGAACCCACATCCCCTACAGCCATATTACCCAACTTTCCAGAGAGAAATCCCAACCCTTGAGCCCAGATACAGTCTCACACTGGCTCCCCAAGATCACAGAACAGGACAGTCTAACACTTCTTGAGAAACCTGGCGAGGGACAGGGCCATACTGTCTATGACAGGGCTCCATGCTCTGTCTGCAGCCAACCACCCACTCTGTCCTCTAAGCAGCCAGACAGGGAGGCTGGTGAACATCTGGCTTGGCTCAGGATCCACATGACTCCACTAACCTCAACCCTGGCCAGCTCCCTTTCTCTCCTCCATCTGCCTACCTCCTGACTTCTCCCTGCACCTAAGAGGACTCATGTGAGAAAGGTCTTCTCCTCCCAGTCCAGACTGTCATTGGTCCAAGAACCAGAAAGGACAAGATTCAGCAATGTGGGTACACAAGCACACACACACACACACACACACACACACACACGGTAGTTTTGTCTGCCTCTCAACACAAGCTACCAACCTCACTCTCCATATATCTATGCAGCTGTGGCAGCCGCTCTTGCCCTCACCTGCCTCCCAATGAAGCTGGCCCAGCACAGCCTCCTGTGTTCTCTCCCCCTCCCACTCATCCCTCTTTCAAGCAGGCACAACTTCCCTTGACAGGCCTGTCCCAGGAGCCAGAAAGGAGAAGAGGGAAGGCTGACCACGGGTAGGAAATGCCATGCTCAAGTACTCCAAGGTGAAGTTAAGGGCAACTGCTATGGGAGCTGAGAGGCTGGCAGGGACTGGGAGAAGAAGCAAGTCCCCCATGAGAGGCACAGGCTGCTTTGGGCTCAACTAAGAACCAGCCATGCCTTGGTATATAGACGCCTTCAAGTACACCTGTTATAGAGGCACATTCACCATCCTCTTGGCTCCATTCCTTCCTCTAATTTAAGAGCTAAATGTCTATTGTCAGTTTAACTGTGTCCCCTCAAAAAAAGGGGGGGTATGTTAACATCTCCATATACAGCATCTATGAATGGGGCTTTATCTGACAACAGCATCTCTGCAGTTAGGAAGAAGCCTTTAACATGCCCAGGAGCTATGTAAGAAGAGAAGGCAACTGTTAGGTTACAGATGCATGTCACCACCAGGGCATGACGGACTTAGATGGTAAAGTGATGTGGCTGCAGGTGGAGGAATGTTAAGGACCACACCAACCGCCAGGAACCAGAAGAGGCTGGGAGGACTCTTCCCCACAATCAGCAGGCGGGTGTGTTCCTACTGATACCTTGTTGGAATTCCAACTTCCAGAACTGAGAAAACAAATGTCTGTTGCCTGTAGCCAGATCTAGCACTCGGTAGCAGCAGCCCTGAGAAAGTAATAACACAGGCCAAGTGCTCACCTCTACCTTTGCCCTTGTGACTGAAAGAGCAGAATGAAGAAGGTGAAATCCCAGCTTCTACCACAACCCCACCCCCTACTCTGATCAGCTGAGCGCAACCTTGTCCTGCCCCAGTCCTCATGACAATGACATTTACACGTGAGCTATTGCCACCCCCAAGCCAGACCTAGCCACCAGCAGCACAAAGATAAGATAAAGTTCTTGCTTTCTCTCACCCTCAACAAACACATCACACATGAGTAGGTGAAACTGATGTGATTTTATCACCCAGGGATAACCTTGACCACTCTCATTTGTGATAAGCTAAAGGTAAATCATTAGCAGAAGTAACAAGTTTCTTGTGATCCACAGTATAGTGATTCTGAGAGTCAAAACTATCCATCCCACTGAGCCAGACAAACACGAACATATGCCGTAAGGACACCTGGCCCCATATTTATCCAGGAAACACATAGAGAAGGTGCTGGAAATGGACAGGGACAGGAGATGGAGAGGAGAAAAGGAAGATGGAGATCAGGCAGAGGGGAGGAGGAAGACTCTAGGCTAGAATAAAGAGGAATGCAAACTTGCATGAGCCAATCATCCCGAGGTTTCTGGAGGCACTGTCCACTCAGCATCTCTACTGCTGCAGAGACAAATAGGCCAATGCTCGGATCTGAGATTGGCTCTTAGAAGCATAGGAGATCCCAGGGCAGAGGGGAGATGCAAGGAGGCCAGAAGAGGCCCCACATTATTTTAGCAGTCTAGGCAGAGAAGAACAGAGAGAGAGACCCAGAGCAGAAGTGTCTTCACCTAGTAAAACTGAACAGAGCCCTTAGGAGGTTCCTATGATGGTACCTCAGCATCTAGGGTCCATGTCTTTACCCTCAATAAGTTTCTTCCTGGGCCTCTTGCCATAGCACTTGGTCTTCTGCACACTGCTATGCAGTGTCCTATGGTTAGAACCAAGGAATTCCTGGGTTCAAGCTTGGTGCATCCTGCTACTCTGTCACATGACCTCAGCTCTCTGCCTCAGTGCCTTCAACTACAAACACAGGAGTAGAGATGTTCTGGGGAATTAGAAGCAATATTGTAGAATAAAACATGAAGTTCTGTACAAATTTAGATGATTTGGAATCTGGGACCAGCAAGATGACTCAGAGGGCAAAGCCACAAAAGCCTGATGACCTGGGTTCAATCTCTAAGCCCCACATGGCAGAAAGAAAGAACTGACTGCCACAAATTGTCTTACTTATACCTGCACACTGTGGCATGTGGACACACCAATGCACACATGCACACACGGAGGTGCGAGCACATCTAATTAAAAAAGACTATCAATCAATAAATAAAACAAAATGGTGAGCTAGCCTCCAAGAGAAGAAAGAGAAGCAAGGATTCAGGCTGTTTAAATGTCTTGAATAACATTTCTATTACCTCAAATAAAGCAACAGTCCTTGCCTCTGGAGATTTGCTCTCGGGATCATAACTACCCACTGGTTAAAAATCAACAGCAAGACAATACCCACCTAGTAACAGATGGCCCTGGGGCCAGGTACAAGGCCTCCTCCTGGCAGAGTTCTCACCAACCTGCATCTCCACCCAGCTCCCTAGCTACCCCACAGGCACTTACACTTGCTTTCCAAATTAGCCAATCTAGAGGCATACAGACAGCTGTAAACTTTGACTGCTTCTCAAGAAAACAAAACAAAAAGAAATATAAAACATGAGTCACGGGAGCAAAAGGTAGAAATGACCCAAATGCCCTAGCCGATGAGTGACGGGCCAAATGCAAGCAGTCTATAAAATGGAATATTGTTTCACCATAAACAGGAATGATGCACGGATATACACTATGAGCCGGATGAACTCCGAAAGCATATGCTAAGTGAAAACAGCCAGTCACAGAGGGGCACATGCTAGATCAGTGGTTCTCAGCTTATGGGTTGCCACTCCCTTAGGGTTGATCCGCTCTTTCACAGGGGTCACCTAAGAACATCAGAAAACACAGATATTTACATTATGATTCATAAAAGTGGCAATTACATAATTAGTTATGAAGTAGCAATAAAAGTAATTTTAACGCACAACATGAGGAACTGTATTGTATGCTCACGCCATTAGAAGTGGTTGAGAACCGCCCTTTCTATGAGAGACCCAGAACTAGCAAATCCAAAGCCAGAATGCAGATTAGCAGTTGCCAAGACACTGAAGGAGAAGGGCAAAGGGAACTGGGCTAGTGAGTGGTTAATGTGTTCTAGAACTAGACTGCCGTCATGAGCGCAAAACCCCGTGAGTGTAGTGAGGCCAAGAGAACTCCACACACTATCGAAGGATGAATTTCATGACAAATGAATTCTATCTCAATTTTTCAAAAAGGAACACGCAAAAAGGGGCTGGAGGTTCCTGATGCCTTATTTCCTCTCCAGCTGCCCTTGAGTCTGATAGGCCCCAGGTGATGGATGTGTCCTTGCTTTGTGGCAGAGGTGGTGAACACACGTGGTGCTGAGGGGGCTTCCTTGTTACTGCCACCTGTGGAAGGGCCCTCTCTGTCTCACAGCCAGCACTCTTGAGCACCTGAAGCTCAGTCATGGGTTAGGAGAAATGTTAGCATACTAACTTGTCACGTGCCCCACCCTACAGAGCTAACCGGACCAGAAACCATGACCTAAAAACTAGAACAAAACCAAATGTTCCAAGAGAACTCAGCCTGATAAACAGAGGAGAGACAGGTGCCCCGGAAGTCAGGCTGAGCTCTGCTCCTGGTACAGAGGAGAGAGCAGTGCCCCGAAAGTCAGGCTGAGCTCTGCTCCTGGTAAATGGTACCCTCTACTTCTCAGTGTCTTTGCTCTCTCCTCTGCAGAGCAGACAGAATGGGTAAGCTGATTCTTGTCTCCTGTTCCCTCTACAGGACTAGACTCCATAGGAGCAGAGAATCGTGTGGTCACTGAACAGGCTGGGCAGAGCTCAGCAGGAACTAAGCACTGGATGCTGAGGGTTCACACTCAAAGAAGTCTGCCAGAAGCAGTGCACACCTTTAATCCCGGCACTTGGGAGGAAGAGGCAAGTAGATCTCTAAGTTCAAGGCCAGCCTGGTCAAGTTCCAGGACAATCAGGGCTACACAGAGAAACCTAGTATCAAAAGAAGAAGGTAAGGAAAGAAGGAAGAAGAGAAGAAGAACAATAAGAAGCTGCTGCTGCTACCTGCTGGGCCTCGTACAGAGAACCAGGATCAGCAGCACGCTCACACAGCCTCATTCCAGCACCCAGATACGCTGGGATGTCATCGAGGCTGGGAAGCAAAGCCTTCCGACAGTCCATACTAACTGTGCAAGTTAGAGAACCAGGTACCAGCCCTGAGGGAGGGAGACCCCGCAGTTCAAGAGCACTAGTGTGAGTGACTGACAGGCCTGAACCTGACTCCCAGCATCAGCATTGACTAGCTACGTGGTCAGTTTATTTCCCCTCTCTGCCTGTTGGCTTCCTCATCTGAAGTGGTGCCAGATTTTGTGCCCTGACATTTTGAAAAAGGTTTGGAAAGCCCTCAACACAGAACCCGGTGTACACAGCAGAGACACAGTGGATGACAGCTGTTGTCCCAACTGGAAGTCTGAGGAAGAGCAGGAGGCCAGCCAGAGAGCAGAGGAGGACAGAGACAAAACCAAATACAAACTCTGGGTGACCTGGATGTGGGCACTCCTGAGTCTAGGAGGCTGAATGTGAGAGCCCTACCCCTACCCTGGTGGAAGACAGAGAGAAGGGCACAGATACCATGAGTGGGCAGAGGCCAGGGCATTTACATACACCCTTCTATGCTGAGGCCAAAGTGGAAGAAGGGCAGTAACCCCAGAAGGCATTGGTAGGAGATCCCGGGATGAAAGGGTATATGAAGGGTATATGTAGGGTATATGAGGGGTATATGTGGGGTATATGAAGGGTATATGTAGGGTATATGTGGGGTATATGTAGGGTATATTGGGGTATATGTGGGGTATATGTGGGGTATATGTGGGGTATATGTAGGGTATATGAAGGGTATATATAGGGTATATGTGGGGTATATGTAGGGTATATGTAGGGTATATGTGGGGTATATGTAGGGTATATGAAGGGTATATGTAGGGTATATGAAGGGTATATGTAGGGTATATGTGGGGTATATGTGGGGTATATGTAGGGTATATGTGGGGTATATGTAGGGTATATGTGGGGTATATGTAGGGTATATTGGGGTATATGTGGGGTATATGTAGGGTATATGAGGGGTATATGTGGGGTATATGTGGGGTATATGTGGGGTATATGAAGGGTATATGTAGGAAGTCCTCTTGATGAACCCTGCAGGACAGAACCAGTATTGCTCACATACTGACACCCAGCAGAGTTGACCTCATCCTCATGTATAGTCTAAGGTCACCACAGGGATCCAAAGCACAATGTTGGACCTTTGGTGACTTGAATCTCTCCCAAATGTCAATCCACCCAAGCGCAATTCAATCCCATGGTTCATGGCTAGAGAGACCAGCACCTGGGAAAAACCCAAGAGGTATCACCTAATAGCTTAATTATGTAGTCAAAGAATAACAGAGATGCCTCCTCTTCTTCTAAGGCTGAGCATGCCAGAAATAAGTAGCCACCACACCAGAAAATATGTCAGGAAGCACTACACATTTATTGACAGACATATACAAGGCACCTACTGAATAGCAGGGCCCAATGTAAAGGAAGAGAAGAAGAGGGAGCCAATGGAGTTCACAGGTCCCCTTAACATGTGACAAACAGCAGAGACTTGGGCTGGGGAGAAAGAGGCCCAGGGTTACCCAGGAGATAGTTAGGTATGCTAGGCACTGACTCTACTAAAGGCCACACTCAAGTAGCAAGAACCATCTGCATCTGGGAACCTAGAAAAGCCTTCTCAAGGTTAGATGGCTGCAGCAGTTCTTGGATATGTTGGTTACAGATGTCTCTGCCCTTCCCTGAAGAACCTTGAAACCCTAAACAGAAACAAGGGGAAGAAAAAGAGCAGCCAGAAGGCACAAGACACAACAGAACCAATGAGCCATGGAGAGCCAGCTGTGAACGCCCATCACCACCCGTGGGGTACCCACATAGACAAGTCATTACTCCTTGGGAAGGTTCAGTCTTTGCTGAACAAGCAGCTCTCAGGCCTGACCAAAGCATTGAAGTTCACACATGAGCAGGCGATAGCCCCAGGGGTCCAGTGAGAGCCTCAAGTCACAGCACAGAAATGAAAGAGGTGGGCTTTGCACCCAGTTCTCTGACACCAAATCTCACCATGAGAAATGCATCTCAGGGGTGCCACTGCAGGGGTGAAGGGGAACACCAGTTTGTGCCCTCTCCAGCCCTCTAAGCTTGAGTGTTGGCAATCTAGGCAGACAGTCTCTGCACGGCCAGGATGTCTGGATTATTTCCAAGTATCCAAGATGATCCAGGCAGAAATGAAAAGCACAAACCATCCTAGTGACACTCTACACCCACATAAAGAAAACAAAAATACATAAGGAAGCACTATGGGTCCGGGCAGAGAAAGACTCCAGGGAGAAGCTAAGACATCAAGAGGAATGACAGCTGCCTTCCAAAGACTGACTCCAGCAATCCACAAGGCTTCTCAGCAACTACTCACCAACATCCTTTGGAGGAAATATTATTGGTTCCATTGTGCTGATGGGGAAACTGAGACTCAGAGACATTAAGTAACTTGTCCATGGTCATGTTACTAGAAAGTAACAGAGCAAGCCTTGAACTAAGGTAGTCTAGCTCCAGAGTCCATGACCCTGACCACCACCAGCAAAAGGAGGACTTCCATGCAGCACTGCTTCCCTGCATGGAATGCATGCAACTCTGCTGGCTCCCCGGATGGTGTGGGACAGTCTGCATTGTAACACTCAAGCTTTTAGAGGAACCTATTCAGAGCAGGCCATGCTGATTGTCCTTTTATGGTAATGGCTCCAAGTTGCCTTCAAGAGCGAGTCCATTAAAGCAAAACGGAGCCAGTTAAAGGAGACCTTTGAAGAATGTGACAGGAGCAGGGAAGGGAGACTAAGGCCAGCAGAGTAGGGGAGCACAGGCAATCTTAACTCTACCTGGCTGGTCTCCAAGGCAGGGTCTGGGTGTTCTGCCTGCCTCCAAGACGTGAATTTCAGGCCAGCGGATAACAAGGCTAGAGGCAGAGAGAGGAAGGGAATGGGAGGAGCAGACTGTGCTCATGGCCAAGGGAACGAAGGCATCTGATTCCTAAGACATTAAAGGGCAAAGCTAGGAGAACCTGGCAGCTGAAGGTAAAGGAGGAGACAGCTGAACAGCAAAAGATCCACTTTTCAGAAATATACATGATGGCTGCTTTGACCATGATGCCCGGACAAGGAAAAACTGAGTTTGCAATAGACAGATGATAAGGCAATTGCTTCAGACATAGCAGGATGAGAAAGGCACTAGACCCTAACAGAAGCAGATTCCAGAAGCACAAAAGTAGAGGAGAGGACCATGGGAGGAAAGGAGGACCCAGGGGGCTGGTAGGGCAAAGAGAGCAAGTGAGGGGGCACAGCAGGCAAGTCACCTGCTAGACCAGAGCTCCATTTCCCCAGCACTTAAGACATCCCTACCCGGCTGCACCTGTGCCCTGCAGCCCTCATCATCATTTGCAAACTGCCAACAGAGCAGCTTTCCTCACGTGGTCAGCACCTCTGATTGCCACTACCTGG
This sequence comes from Sigmodon hispidus, assembly GCA_004025045.1. NCBI lineage: Eukaryota > Metazoa > Chordata > Mammalia > Rodentia > Cricetidae > Sigmodon > Sigmodon hispidus. Next base: position 129,950 of record PVIH01001795.1, read on the forward strand.
CCTCAGCTGAGGACTACGTCACAGTCTGAGCAAAGGCAGCCAGCTCACAAGGTCACAGACAGCCTCGGACACAAACAGAGAAGCACAAAGGCACAGGATAGCAGCATTTTTTCCTAGCTGGCAAGCATTTCTTAACCTGGATGGCAAGGGTGTACGTGTTCATTTTCTGATTCACTCAGTTTGAGTGTATGACATTGATCACAATGAAATATCCCTGGTAAATAGTGATAAGAGTGTTCCTTCACTTCCGTTAGGAAATAGAGACAGAAATATCTTCAGCTCAGACTTCTGTAATGGACCATGTCAAACTGAACACATGCATTTATGTCACTTCTTTCAAACCCCCAGAAAAGAACAGTGAGGAAAAAGTCTGAATTGTTAAAACAAATTTAACAAAAGAAGAAGATTTGGCCTATGAAAGAAAGGGGGCTCAGGAGATCAATGAGTGCAAGATGGGAACTGCCTGTGTCATTGAGAAAAGAGGATGCTTCACCCCAGAGAAACCGGGGAAAGTGCCAGGACCTACACCTGAGATGTAGAACCAAAAGATGGGGGAGGGGGAATGATGGACACTGGAAAGGCTGAGCCATTTCCCTCCCCCAGACATTTCCCCAATTCCCACCACCATGGGCCAGTGAATTATCATTGAGAAAAGGCAGCACCTAGGTTTCTCTAATGGGGAGATCAACTTGCTAGCTATCACCCATTGCTTTGCAGGAAGTCCAGCAGCAGCAAGCATCGCTTCTTGGTATCTTATTCTTGGACACAGAGAGGAAGCCATGGATAACCTGAAGAAATCTCTAGCATGGTGCTGAAATAAACAAGAGGAACCTTAAGAAAACAAACAATGGAAAGAAGCGAGGGGACCTTCAAAAACCACCAGGAATTAATATCCTCAGTGAGGTAAGACAAGATTTTTTTATGTCTGTGACACATGGAGGAAATGTTATAAAAACAGAATGGTCAGGTACAAGAAAAGAGATCTTGGGAAGTAGTAAAATAATGGGGGACCTGAGGTTGTAGCTTAGTAGCAGAACATTTGTCCAGCCCTAGCATATGGAGGAGGGGAGAATATGGGAGGGAAAAAACACCAGAGGACCTCTTATTTGACTAATGAGTTCCAGAGAAAGAAATAATAATAATTACTTTTCTTAAAAAGGCCTTTGAACAGTAGCCTTTGACCTCTTGGTGAAGCACATCTCTTGATAACGATGCCCTAGGATGCCCTCTATTTAAATTGTCCCGGTTACTCAGTTTTGACAAGACAATGAACCAAAGTACCATTACTTAACGTACATGGCTGAGTCACAGGAATTCTTGAAGCTTCCACCTTGATCTCTAGGAACATTTACTCTAGGGAAAGCAAGCCAGCACGTGAGGACTGGCTGGTGAGACTGTTCTGCCACTCCACATGGAGAGGTTGTATGGAGAGAGACACATGGCCAGCTCCCAGATGTTCCAAAAACTCTAGTCCCTAGCACAAGAAAAATGTACCTTAGACATTTCAGGCCCAGCAGATGCCACAAGGATGAAAACTTGGTAACTGAACCAGCGCCAAAACCTCTAACATATGTCCCAGTGGAGCATCCCAGCCACAAATATCTCAAAAAATAAATAAATAAAAGAGAATGACACCAGCAAGCATTTTCAATGTGTCCTAGCTGAATTTCTCAGCCCACAGAAAATGAGCATAACAAAATGATCACTCTAACATAACAGGAAAAAATTAGCAGAGAAACAAAGCAAGAACGGTTTCTAGGGCTGAGGGTTCTAAGCCTCTTTGGGTCCAAGTGCCCAGAACAGCAAATGACACAAGATCTACCCAAAGGCTTGGGACACATGAATAAATAAAATCAATAGCTCAGGGAATAAATATCTATGTAGAATATGAACATATGTCATCAAACTTTGCAATGACAACTCTAAAATGTAGAATATAAAACTTTTCAAAATGATTTCATTATAAAATTTTATACCCAGGCAAACTATCAACCAAATATGGGAGTAGAGATATTCTAAAATATCTTTTTTGGAACAAGTGCCCTGAAAACTTCTTATGACCTTTCTTGGGAGGGTGTTATTGAAAAGCAACCATCCATTCAAGGATAGAAAGTGCTAGAAATAAGGTCCCTTGCTGGGAAAAAAAATGATACTTAGAGTATCTAGTTGGTACAAGCTCTTAAGGGAAAAAACTATTAAAAGAATTATAATTGAATAAATCACAATGATAAAACAAATAAAGGCAGGCACCTAGAAAACCTTGTTACTTTGGAAACCTGGAAACATAAATTAATCCTTAATTCTATTAGATAAAAATATTAGCCACAAAAGAAAACTTAACTGGAGTTTGTTCCATGGTTTTTTAACAATATTTACACTGTCATAAGTAAATACAGACCACTGTATGGACCAAAAGATAGTATCACTGGGAGGAGACACTGTGTTGAGGGGTCTGTGTCTGGACCACACTATCACTTCACTCCACCCTTAAACCATCTCACCAAATCATAACTCTTCCTAACAAGTGACATCTGATTGGGGGTTTCCATCACTGGCTGAAACCAAAAACAGTCACGTGGTGATGCCGCAGCACTTCAAGGTGAGCATGTTTGGTCGAGACCATTGACAAGTTAGTCCTCATCTGTAAAACTTTCACTGATTAGAGCAATGGACACTTAAGCTCTTTCCCAGTCCTGAGACAGCATGGGGCCCATGATCAAGTCAGCCTTTCTTTGCTTATGGCCATAACAAATCACTGAAAGATAAATGTCAAGGGTGAAGGACTCCACCTGTGGCCAAGCAACCAAGCACGAAAACTCAGCCCATAGTGACCAAGATTGCCACCTCGGCTTAATAACATGCTCAGGCACCACCCACGAGTCAAATCCAGGGACAGCAAAGCTCTGCCTCTTCCAGCACTGACCTCTTCCTTTCTGCAGGGGAACCAGCAGATCTTGCCTTACTCTGTGGCTGGAGTGAAAAGGTTTGGCAGATAAGGAAGACACAAGATGATAAGCGAAAGACCCACTGGGGGCCCCTGCCTTGTCTTCAGTGGTCTGTCACGAGGATCACACATACACACACACACACACACACACACAGCATGGAGGAGACTAAGCTGAATCTAACCTCCACTGCAAACTCTCTGCCCACTACCACTGCCTCAGCCAAGCTCAACTCTCTGCTCAATAGCACAAGGCAGAGTTCACCCCTCCCTGCCAGTGTGAACTGTTATTAATCGTGCCTCTCCTTGGCTCCCTCCTCTCCACAGCTAACCACAAAGGTGACAGGAGACCTTTCCCTACCCCCACCAGCTAACATTTACCTACCACTGTGTTAAACACTTTGAATATACTATTTCCTTTCAACAGGCTATGGTACAGAAAATTGTTCTCCCATTTTACAGAAGAAACCAAGGCTAACCACCACAGTAAATACATGGCACATCTGGAATGTGAAAGGGTAGTAGAAAATGGGTTTTGGTGGATTCCCCCTCTGCCCTGGTCTCTGCAGCCCTGAGGTCATTCATGAACCCCTCTGATGGGAGAAGGGTAGACCTGGGGTGGGAATCACCTTTTTCGTACATTTTTTTGAGACAAGGTCTTACTATATAGACTAGGCTGACCTGGGACACACAGAGATCTACCTGCCTCTGCCTCTAGTGAACAGAGATGAATTAAAGAGGCATACACCACCACACCCAATATCTTGTTTTAAGAAAATAATCTTTGTTAGTTACTTTATTACTATGGATGTGAGTGTCTTGCCTGCATGGATGTGTGAGCATGACCCCGATGGTTGTGAGCTGCCATGTGGGTGCTGAGTCCTCTATAAGAGCAACAAGTTCCCCTAACCACTAAACCTGAGAATGGTACTTTTTCATTTGCTCAATGCCTATCAAAAGTCTTTTTGAATCCCATAAGCCGTGCACTTCACTTAGGAGACAACATCTGGAAGACTGTGGGTTTGAACCCAGACTAAGCTTCACAGTGAGACATGTCTCAAAACCATAAAGGCAGAGGATGTAGCTTGTAAGAGAAAAGTGGTCCTCAGCATGGGGGCCGAACAACTTTTCATGGGGGTCACATAGCAGGTATTTACATTACAATTCCTAACAGGAACAAAATTACAGTTATAAAGTAGCAACAAAAATAATTTTATGTTCGGGGGTCACCACAATATGAGGAACTGTATTAAAGGGTCGCAGCATTAGGAAGCCTAAGAACCGCTGACTTGTAAAGCATTGTTTGCCTCATAGGGTAAGGCCCTGGTGGGTACCACTGTAGTTCTGATCTTTACATTTTCTTTTCATTTTTTACATGTATTTATTGTAGAAAGGGGCACATATGCACCATGGTCCACGCAGGAGCAAAAGAACACCATGTGCAAATCAGTTCTTTCATTTCATCATTGCGGTCCCGAACACAAACTCAGGTCCTCAGTTTGGCAGCAAGCATCCTTACCTGTAAACATCTTGCCACCCCTGATCCACCTTCACATTTCTATTATAAATATTAATACATGCTCATAAGGGAAAGTGCTTTCAGCCTAGCTGGGGGTAGGAGACATGCCACATCTGCTTTCTGTTTCTCTGGAGTGACATGTCAAACTACAGTGTCAGGCCCCAGAGAGCAGACCCAGCACCTGCCACAGGGAATAAGGGCTGAGAAAAGGCTGTCATTCGAGGCCTTCCTGCTGAATCATTTCTAGCTGCCCTGGTCACTTAAGTGACAAGATGATACATCAACTTCAATAACGCTGAAGGGTCTGCCCTAGAGGCAGGGTTCTTATCCCCCAGGGGCACAGAAAGCAGCCTCAGCAGGCAGCTGGAGCCATCGACATGAAGGATCCCTGCCCAGGGCCGCTGTCTCCCCCTCCCAGATCCACTCTGTGCCCCAGTTTGCAAGACCAAATGATAGCAGGAAGAGGCTATTCCTAGGCCAGCCAAAAAGTTATCCAAGCAAACAGGCATAGCTTAATCCCCTAATCAAGAAACTCAGTGCAGGCACTGGGGAGACTCCCAGAGTCTCTTCCCACTAGAGGAGCCGGTCACAGCTTCAGGACTCAGAGGGGCACATGGCCTCATCTCTGCTGGCCTCTGGCATGCACCAGTTCAATCCTGCAAATCACCTGGCTCCTTGGAACATCTGGAGACCATTTGTGGAAAGAAGAGCGCTCCTGGATGAGTGCCCCAGGGGAAGGTATGAAGAAGCTCCCAAGCAGATCCTTCCAGAATTGGCTATATTTACATACCAGGCTGTGGGCACTCAGAGGAAGAACTGCCTCACCATCTCTTTATGGCTCTCAGGGTGTACTCCTATACTACAACCCTCAAAACAAACAAAAACCTCTTTGCTCATTTGCATATAACCCAAGCACATCATTTCATCCACTTTTTGAATTTTATACTATTTTATGTGTGTGGGTATTTTGCCTGCCTGTATAAGAACCATGTGTGTGCCTAATATGAAGACGGCATCGGATCTCCTGAAATTAGTGTTACACATAGTTATGATCTGTCAAAGGAGTGCCAGGAATCAACCCATCTCTGGAGCAGCAACCAATCTTCATAACCACTAAGCCGTCTCTCCAGCATCTACCATCTGCTTTAAGATGTCTCTACCTACGATGCCTAACACAGGGCAAACGGATGGACTTGTTATGCTGTGTAAGGAATAGAAAAGTCTGCACGAGAGTATTTGTGTGAGAGTGTGTGTGTGACAGTATGTGTGTGAGAATGTGTGTGTGTGTGTAAATGTGTGTGTGTGTTTTCAAATAGATTGACTCTGGTTGGTTGAATTCAAGACTGTGGTCCCTGTGACTATGGAGGGTAGAAGCCATAGCAATTTGCAGTGATTGTGTTTATGTGTTTGCTACAGTCCCCTCCTCTGCCACACACAGGTCTACATCACACTTAGTGCCCTTGTGCACGCTTACACTACATCACACTTAGTGCCCTTGTGCACGCTTACACTACATCACACTTAGTGCCCTTGTGTGCGCTTACACTACATCACACTTAGTGCCCTTGTGCACGCTTACACTACATCACACTTAGTGCCCTTGTGCACGCTTACACTACATCACACTTAGTGCCCTTGTGTGCGCTTACACTACATCACACTTAGTGCCCTTGTGCACGCTTACACTACATCACACTTACTGCCCTTGTGCACGCTTACACTACATCACACTTACTGCCCTTGTGCACGCTTACACTACATCACACTTACTGCCCTCGTGCACGCTTACACTGCATCACACTTAGTGCCCTCTGCTCACTCATGGCCAAAAGAAAGTGATTCTTACTTGCAATTCAAACTAGAAGCCTCCAGGGATGGCACCCCATGCTCCTCAGGCCTACAAGCACACATGCCTCAACAGTGCTAACAATCATTTCCCAATTGTCCCAGAAAAAGATCCATCCCTTCTCCCTGGGGAGAGGAATTATCAGAGGCTGCCTGTCCCACTGTCCACCAAGGCCAAGGAGAGACCACGACATCCTCTCTAGTTCTTTCTGTGTCTCAGAACCTGGCTAAAGAATCCAACCTCCTGTGCCCTTCCTGGGTCTCTCTCTGGACCAGAGGGTAATCAAGGAGCAAAGGTAAATGACTACTCACCCACCTATCAGAGTATCGGCAAGGACCTGGGCCACGTAGCAGCCCCCAGGAGTGTATGCCACTTTACCTACAGCCAGCAGGAACAGGGCTGACTACAGTTCAATGCTCACAATCTAACACTGAAGCAAAACATCTTTATCTTGCTCTGAGCTACAGATGGGAGAGATAAATAAGATTCATAAAAACGTGTTTGTTTTGAAGATTTGCAGAGCGTAAGAAAGAGGAGGAGAAAAACTGAACACGGGGCAGGAAGGAGAGAACTGTGAGCAGGGTGGGGGCGGGGAATAGACAGAATCCGGGAAGCTGCCCATAAAGTCATCAGACCAACCCAAAAGGCCACTTCTCCAGCCCCTGGCCCTGTCCACATATCCCCTCAAGAACTGATAGATCTCGAAATGAGGACTGAATGGAGGTTAGATAGTGACAGGTCATCTGCCTAACACACACAAGAGCCCAGTTCACACTTAAATATAAAGAGCTGGAGAGATGGGTCAGTGGTTAAGAGCACTGGCTGCTTTTCCAGAGGATCTGGGTTCCATTCCCATCATCCACATGGCAGCTTACAACCATCTGTAACTACAGTTCCAGGGGATCCAAAATCCTCATCTGGCCTCCTCAGGCATCAGGTACACACACATGGTAGGTACACAGACATACATGCAGACAAAACACCTATATACATAAAATAAAATATTTTTTAACTTTTCCTGATAAAGACAAAAAAAAAAAAAAAAAGATAGTCCTTACAGCTTTTGAATATCTAGCCCCAAGGTCACCCTGCAGTTTCCATAGAAGACAAGCTGCCTAATACAGTTCCTAGGCCCTCCTCTCCCAGACCAAGGACACTATTGAAAACAGGTCTGGGAGGTGCCCACAGTATAACCACAAAGAACATCCAAGTCCACATTCCTTCTCCTAGAACAAATCCAGCATTTATTTCACAGAATAAAGTACCCACTATGTGCCGGCACTGAACTAACCTCTGGGGACATGATGTAAATAGTCATGCTGGAGTTTCTGCTCCCTGTACGATGAGCCTTTGATATCAGAGTCCTCACCACCTCCTATACTGCTCCCATCTCTCCACCTACGACCACTGTCGTGCCATCTCACCTGGGGCAGTAGCCATATCCTAACCTATCTCAGCCCTTATGCCCCAACCCAATCCATTCTTCAGGAAGGAAAGACACAGTGACCCTTCCTAAAGAAGTTGATGACAGGGCTGGAGAGATGGTTCAGCGGTTAAGAGTACCGTCTGCTCTTCCAGAGGACCTGGGTTCGATTCCCAGCACCCACATGGCAGCTAACAACTGTCTGTAGTTCCAGTTCCAAGGCAAATAAATAAATAAATAAAGTTTAAAAAAAAAAAAAAGAAGTTGATGACACCCTACAGGATGGCCACAACTTAAAACAAAAAAAAAAACAAACAGAAAAGAATGAGTGTTGGCAAGGACATGCAGATAAACAGGAGCACATAGAAGGCTGAGGGACTATGAAGGGGTGCATCCTCTGTAGAAACCAGCTTGGCAGATCCTCTAAAATTAAACAAAGAGTTACCATGTGACCCGACAGATCCACGCCAAAAGAATTGAAAACAGGTGTTCAAACAAAAAAAGTGCACATGAGTGTTCATAGCAACACTATAAACGGTGGCTAAAATGTGGGAACAACCCAAATGTGCATGCCTGGGTAGATGAATAAACAAAATGTGGTATAGCCACACAATGGGCTATTATCCAGCCTTTAACAGGATAGATAGTAGCATTATAGGTCATGGCATGGTGAACCGCAAAAATGTTATGCTAAGTGAAAGAAGCCGACCACAGAAGACCACAAATCATATGACTGCATTTACTACAAGATGCCCGGACCAGGTAAAGCCACTGAGTCAGGAAGCAGAGAGGTACTGCCAGGGGCAGGAGGGAGGAGGGATGGGGAGGGCCTGGTAGGAGGGGAATGGCTGGATGATGAGTTCTGGAGAAGGATAGATGTTTAAAACATCTAGATTCTAGAATAAACAGTGCTACAGCAATGTTTATCAATAGACAAAACGGTATATTCTACGTGTTGTGAATTTTATCAAGATAGAGAGCGAATGCTTGTCTGGCATCCCAGCACACAAGAAGCTGAGGAGGGAAGATCTAAGTTCAAGGCCTACCTGGGTCACATGTTGAATTAAGGCTAAACTAAGCTACACAGGAAGACCCTATCTCAAAAGATCAAAGCGAGAGAAATAATAGTGATGAATAGTGATATGGATTGGTTTTCCCCTCAAATGGCTTCTTCTATCCTTACATTAAACTCAACTCTGACACTCCCAATGCCCTCATCCTGCCTCACCTCCCAGACCCTCCTGCATGCTCTCCTCACCAGCCAGGCTCAATAACAACAGCTTCTTCCAGCTGGCTATCTCACAGTCACACCAGTCTGCAACACATGCTTCTCTCTCTCCCTCGGCCATCATTCTCCAGATTTTGTCTACCTACGTCCTGTTCACCTCTGGGTCTCTGCTGCAATGTCCCCTCTTTGAGATGTCATACAGTACAGGGGTGTCTGTTCTGAACCCAGGTGTTCTCTATTGCCGCTGTCTACTCCCTCCCCATACACAGCCCTTGTGATGACCAGCTCAGTGCCTGTCCTTCTAGTTGGTCTATGAGGACTAGGCATAGAGCAGTCTATCTTGTTCCCTCTGGGTCTGGAGCATATACTAGCTTCCAGTATCAAGCCAAGGAGAAGGACCAGGGAGAAGCAGAATCTTCACTCTAAGGGCTTAGAAACCAGGCCAAACCAAGTTTGCATTGCAGGAGGCAGGGAAGGAAAGGAGTGAGCCAGCCCAGCAAATGGCTGACTGTGCCTGGGCAGCAGAGATGGCTTATAACCTGTGTGCATGAGCATTTGTGTGTGTGTGTGTCTCTCTCTCTCTCTCTCTCACACACACACACACACACACACAAATGTAATAAAAATTAATATAACACAGTCATAGCATAAACTATCTTAGCCATTTTAAAAACATATTCAGTGTCATAAATAATGCTGTGATCCGGTCCCATTTATAAAACACTCCCACACCTAAGGCTCAGGGGACATTGAAGAAGAGGGCTGGAAAGATTGTAAAAGCCAGAGAAACAAGGAGTCTGCTGTGAGATTACGTCTCCTAGAAAACTCAGAAGCTACAACTCAAGTCTCGTGAACATGGCTGCCTATGCATGAGCTGAACAAGGAGAACACCAATAGACACACTACTATAGTTGGGGAAAGTTATAAGGCCTCAACCCTAGACAAAGAGCGACAGGTTAACTGAGGAATGCTGGGGGTGGAGAAAGTCTTCCCCAGGGAAGAGCACACTGATTGGTTGTCTAATACCAAATGGTCAGCCCTGACAACATACACATATTACATAGGCTGAGCAGGTTATATACAGAAATATATGTATATAGATATTAATATACGTATGTAATAACAATTAATAAAAACGAGACCGTGAATTTGAAAGACGGTAAGGAGGAGTATATTGGAGGGTAGAAGGAGGGAAAGGAAGGGGGGAATGACATAATTATATTATACTCTCAAAAATAAAGCTAAAAGCTTAAATGTTAAATGAGTATATTTTTTAAATGGTCATGGTGTTGCACTGCCAAGCATCAAGAATATCTAATTCCAGAACTGCCTGCCCACCATCCTGAAAGGAAGCTGGTCTGTTAATATATGAATAGTAATACACTGTGTGGCTCAAAATCCAAAATTTATTAGAAAATCCACTTTCTTATCTTGTAATTATTATTTTATGTATATATATGTATGCTTGTGTACCACATGAGTGCCTAATTCCCGTGAAAGCCCAAAGAGGGTGTTGGGTACCCTGGAACTGGAGTTACAGGCAGTTGTGAGCTACCATGTAGATACTGGGAATCAAACCCAGGCCCTCTGGAAAGAGAGCCAGTGCTCTTAACCACTGAGCCATCTCTGTAAGCCCCTACTTCTCCTTATCTTTGTTCCCTTCTATGCAGTTGCTAGTTGGTCCCTGAAATAATTTTTGCAACACCCATTTGAAGTTTCTTCATGCAAACACTACAGAGAGTGACTCCTCTGTAGTTAGAAAAGGTGATTCTGGTTCATCCCAGAATCACCCCAACCACCAGCTGAAGCCTCACATATCAAAATCTGAGGATTCATTCAAGTCCCTTCTACAAAATATCCCAGTACTTCCTGCTGCAAAGACCACGTAATCCTTCCCCAAACTCTAAATCAACTCCCGGTGACTCTTGACGTCAAAAACAACAGCAATGCTATGCAAACAGTGTCACACTGTCTCATTTAGAGAACGGTGAAAAGAAAATAGGTCTGCAAACGTTCGGTACAAGATCAATTTCTTTTCAAAGAGTTTCCACAAGTTTGGTAGAATCCATGAGGACAGACCCTGAGGATGCACATGTCAGCACAAAGTCTTATTTCCTCATTTATTTCACACAAAATCATGCATCTGCTACATTCTACTCTGCACCCCACTTTCATTATGTAAAGTTTTGGGGAACCATTTGGTCATCATCCAAACCGCTTCTGCATTCTTCAAGTGCAGGAGTTGTCTGCGGCATGCATGAGAAATAACCAATGTGATCAGTTCCCTCTCGACAGGCATTTGGGTGTTTCCGGTATTCTACTACTTCAGACAACTCTCAGATAATTCCAGTCAATGAGCTAGTGTGCTACCCCACATTCTGAGAAACTCCCAAGGTGGTTCACTGTGTCAAAGGAAAGACACATGTTTTTACCTTCTGGGGTGTGTGTGTGTGTGTGTGTGTGTGTGTGTGTGTGTGTGTGTGTGTGTGGAAAAGCTGCCCTTTGAGATGGTCTCTCACTGAACTTCAGCTCATCCATTAGCCTAGACTGGCTGTCCAGTGAGCCCCAGGGACCCTCCTGTCTCCACCCCCATAGCACTGAGTTTACCAGCATGTACCACCAGGTCTAGCTTTTTATCCCGGTTTTGAGAACTGAGCTCAGGTCACCAAGCTGTTGAGTCACCCTCCCGGTCCCTCTGAAAGAACTCTTACCACTACAGGACCCACACGCTGGCCTCTAGAACAAGCACCCTCCCCATGCTGGCTTAGAGATAAACAGAATCTTGTCCAATCACGACTTCCTCCCTAGATTTTGTCTAGCTGGAGCTGTTGAAAGTAGCTTTCCTTCCTCTCTAGAGGTCAAGAAGTCCACAGTGAACTACATCTGTGGCCCCAATACCATAGAAACAGATGACCCAGGAGGATAAAACCAAGTCAAAGGCAGAGAGGGCCAATGCAGATGGCCCTGGAGCCAGCTGTGCCTGAAGCCTTCCACTCATGGGAATGCCTGCTGACAACCTGCTCTGTTTGGCTAACTAGGCTTTCTGGCTCTCCGGGGACCTGATTAGTACACTATATAGAGAGGAGAACCCCAATTTGGTTATAATTGAGGAAACAGGGTAAAGATGCAGCTGTGACTGTACAGAGGCTGGGTGAACAGAGAGGAAAAGAAAACAAGTATTGATGAGCAGCAGTCACTGCTGAGTCTTTGGTCCCAAGCTAGAGTCACATGTTGTCTGTTTTCTAAATTTTCTGCAAGCAACGTGGATTTTTAAAATAGATTACAATGAAAAACTAGTCATACTGACCTCAGATTGGCAGGAAGCAGCTCCAAATGAACTTAGAGGGAGCCTCTGAGGGTCAAGGGTCAAGTCAACACTGAAGCCCACACTGCAGGCCGCTCAGGCCATCAGCAGTTGGAGTAGATGTTTCCCAACACAGGATGGGTTAATAGGTCACAGAGGACACCACTCTATCACTTAGGTGGCCCAGACTCTTCCCTCCACACCCCCTGTCTGCCCCATGCTGAGCCTCTGGAAACAGTAGAGTCTCACACAGCACTGGCCTTGGGCTGCAGCAGGACAATGCCTGGACACAGGACAGAACCTCACACAAAAATGGCTAAGGCTTCCCAGACTGCTCCCTAGGCCTCACCTTACCCATCAGGATGTAAGATGAGGCCATTAAGGACCTTTAACTTCATCATATGTAGTGTTTGAGAAAACTGTGGCTTCCTTGGGGTCCCCACGGCACAAGGGCTCCAAGTGCTTAGAGGCCAGACTAAGGCCACTGTGCCCACCACATCTTCAACCACAAACAGACATCTCATTTTGCTTTCCATGCTAAGGGTCTGAATGGGTTCTGTTTGGAATCTTTGTTTTCACGATTTCAAACACTTTTAAGTATGAGATTATGCTGTGATAAAACCATTGCTGCCATCCATTTCTAGAACCTTCCATTTCCCAAACTAAAAATTATATCTATGAACCAATAATATACCCCACTCTACTTCCTGGCTTTGACTTTACATAGTGCAAGCATCTCATGAATGTGCTGTAGACTAAACAGCAATGTATACCCAAATTCATACACTGAGCTCCTACCTCCCCGACAAAGTGATGGTCTTGGGGGTGATTAGGTAGGTTACCAGGGCAGAACTGTCATGAATGAGGTCTATTCCATTATAAATGACATCCCACAGAATCTCCCTGTATCTTCCTCTGTGAGGACACAGTATACAGATGGCTATCATGACTGGAAAGGTGGCTCAGTGATTAAGAGCACTGGCTGTCTTGCAAAGGGCCTAGATTTGATCCCAGAGCTCACATTGTGGCTCAGAGCATCTGTAACTCCAGTTCCAGATCTGACACCCTCTTCTGGCCTCTACAGGCACTGGGCATGCATGTGATGCAGACATAAGCAAGCATAACACTCATACACATAGAATCTGTCTGGAAGAGAAGGAGGAGGAGGCAGAAGTGCCTTGGGACTGGAAGCAACCTTCACCAGGTACCACAACTGCCAGGGCCTTGGCTATTCAATTCTCAGCCCCTAGATGGTAAGAAACAAATGTCTGTGACTTAAGCATCAAGTTTCTAATAGCTTGTTCCAGCAACTGGAGCAAAGTTAGCAAAATGGAGCCACAGAGATCTACCTGTCTCTGTGTCTGGCTCATTTCACCTACCATAATGTCTTGATTTTCTCCATTACAAGACAATTTCATTCCATTTTATAGCTGAATAGTATTCCATTGTATGGATCGACCACATTCTGTTCATCCATCCATTGCTGGAGGACGCCTGTGATGCCTCCGCCCCTCCACTAAACTAACTCATGACTGTTGGAGAACCTGCTTTCAGTTCTTTACATCCTAAAAGTACACCAGCTGAATAAATGTTTTGTTTGCAGCAGTCACCCCACTCAAGAACAAGTAGAAAGCATCCATTAGTCCTAACTCCATCTCACAGCAAGGAAAACTGAGGGTCACAGACAGTGCCGTAGATGTTCGGGATTATTATATATTACTATTATGTCTGTGGCCTCTCTGGGTTTCTGTGAAGCTTCAGGCTGCCCCTCTGCCCTTCAGCAGTTTTATTTTTTGTGATCCTCTCAAACTCTGAAACTGCTGCTGGGCCTGGTCCTCCAGCAGGGCAGTAGATCTCACAGAGGCAGCTCCACGCTCAGCCAGGGCCTGTGATCAAAAGCATCCTTGGCCAAGGGCTGCATGCAATCTAGACTCAAGAAATGCAGGCTTTTCTGGGTGATGAACAACTGGGTCCTATGATGCATTAGCAAAAGAGAATGGGAAGCACTTCCCAGTTCTAGAGCCGAGGGTCCAGGGCAGGCTAACCTGTTCCCTCAGCCAGGGTGCAAGGCAGCCTCAGTGCCCAGGACAGGCTCAAAATCAGGTCCAGACGAGCTTACTGCAGAAGACCAAAGACTTCAAGCTGCTGTGCCTACCAGAGAAGGAAGTCTCACTCAGCACAGCCAGGCACCCTGCCTCAGGCAGAGACCCGAAGCTGAGCTCCCAGCCAGATGCTCAAGGCTGAACCAAGATCAAGACCAATTAACTCATCTGGCCAGGAGACAGAGCCACCGCTGGGGTTTCTACCTGCCCACTATCACTGCATATCAGCTTCCTCTAGTCTCCTTCCTTCACTCTTAACCAAGCAACTCCCCTCCCAGAACCAGGAATGGCCACAAACGCTGACTCCTGAAACCAGATGCATCCTAATCCTCTAGCCAAGGATCCCAAGGGTAGGGATGTGCCCCACTAAGCCCCATCTGAACTGACCTTGAGACTTCATTGGTGCTGGAAAACAGGCTGCTCTTTCTGGCTAACTGCAGGCTATAAATCCCCAGCCTGCAGACAAAGCCAACCCAAGAAGTATAAAAAGCCAACACCCAAGAACAAATGTGTGCCCGGATCCTGCCATACCTGAACCACTTAGCTTTCCAGTTAAGGGAAAGAGGGGAGAGGCACACAATTCTTTTTCTTTACATTAATTAGAACTTACAACCAAACGATTATTACTTTTTATTTTTTAAAGATTTTATTTTTGGTTGGGTTTGGTTTGGTTAGGGATTTTTTTGTTTTGTTTTTGTTTTTGTTTTTTTTTAAGGACATGGTCTCTCTCTCTCTCTATGTGGCCCCTGGATGTCCTAGAACTCACTCTGTAGATCAGGCTGGCCTCGCAGTTAGAGAGTCTCCTCCTGCCTCTGCCTCCCAAGTGCTGAGACTAAAGGCATGCACTATCATACCTGGATTGTTTTTATGTGCTTCAGCTGCATATATGCATGTGCACCACAGGAATTCCCAATGCCCAAGGAGGTCAGAAGAGGGTGTTGAATTCCCTGGAACTGGAGATACAGACTGCTTTGTTGCCATGTGGGTCCTGGAAACCAAATCCAGGTACCCAGTACTCTTCAACTGTACCAAGTACTCTAACCTCTGAATCTTCTCTCCAGCTCCAAGACTGCTGATTAAAATTAGCAATCAGAATTGGGTATAGTGGCTCATATCTATAAGCTAAGCATTAGGAAGTCTAAAGTAGGATGTCTGCCATGACTATGAGGCCAGCCCAAACTGTAGAGTGAGAACCTGTCCCAAAAATTCAAACAAATAAAAACAATCAGAAGCAGAGTTGTTTGGAGTGAACCCCTGTACCCCTCAAAGGCACAGACTGTCTGGGCTCTGCTTAGTGGAATTGCTGAGACAAGCAGTACAGAACAGCATTTTAGGAGCCACACTGCCCAACCCTGCCCTGGGATGCTACACTGTGAACTGGGGAGGCAGAGCAGCCAAGCCTTTCACTACCTAACCTGGCCTTCTTTCCCTGACACTCGGCACCAGCTCCGGGCTGCCCTCAAGCCACCCTGACAGCCTCATTTCCACTATTCCCCAGATGAAATCCACACTACTGTCAACCCAAGCGCTGAGTCTTTCCCACATCTGTGCCTTCATTGGCGCTCTCTAGGTTAGCAGGAAGCACTTGGAGACTCACTTTCTCCTGATGGAAACCCTATCTACTCCTCAAGGGCCACCTTCAATGCTAACAACTGCATGCTATCTTTCTGGTGGGGAGGGGCCCTGACTTCTGACTTCCCAAATACCCATTCAGATCCCATACTTCTTTGCCCTAGGTTCCCCCAGACATAGCAGGTCTCTCCTGCTTGAGTCAGGAAGACGGTCTCATCCCTCTGAGCCCTGTCACATGGCACCTGGCACACATCTGCACACCACAAATACAAACAGGGAAAAACACAAAGTTGGGTATTTAGAATACACCCCTACTCCCACAAAGGGATGCAACTTGCATTTGTATTTAATAGTGGAAACAGAGCCGTGATACAGTGAGAGCTAAAAGCACTTTCCAGAAGTGAAGTGTGGTAAGAGGAACAGCCATGTGGACCCAGGTGCCTCTGTTCCTATCACTTGCCCCAGAGCCTTCGTACAGCCTCTGCACGGCCATGCCCTTGGGAGACCTTCTCAGCTATCAGTCTTTGCCTTTGTTGATGCAGCACTGAAAAGCCTTTCCCGGAACACCTGTAGCTCTTCTTTCCAGACGGCCTGTTTCAGTTACCTCTTGATTTATAGTTTCTGTCTTTGTGTCTTGGGTTAACTATCTTATTAAAATATATGCCCTATTAAAATACAGTGCATGTGGGTAACCGTGGTTGCAGCCAACCCTGCGATTCCTGTTTAATTAGTGAGGACAGCTGCCTGGCAGCCAGGATGTCCTTTAGCTTTTCTGGGGCCTAACATGACACACTCCTCCCTAGCTTGATGCTATGTCACCCCTCAACTCAGACCCAGCACTCAGAAGCTCTGCTGCTCCAGACACTACAGTCCTGTTCCGTGTGTGTGTGTGTGTGTGTGTGT
The DNA here is from genome assembly GCA_004025045.1 of Sigmodon hispidus. Lineage (NCBI taxonomy): Eukaryota > Metazoa > Chordata > Mammalia > Rodentia > Cricetidae > Sigmodon > Sigmodon hispidus. The sequence goes on from PVIH01001795.1 coordinate 146,791, forward strand.
GTGTGTGTGTGTGTGTGTGTGTGTGTACATGCGCGCGCGCGCATGTGTTTAATGTTTGGAGTTTTGTCATGAGTCTGGTCTCCTCCCCTACTATCCTCTTCCTGGGTACTGAAAAGCAGATGCAACAAGCTAAGTACTTCAACCAAGGTCACCACACTGAGTAGGAGGAGAAAGGAGATGAACTTGGGTATCAAACTATCCCAGCACTGATACACAAGCTGGGTAACGGGAGACACATGGAAAACAAATATAATAAACTTAATTGACATACAAGGAACAAAATTAAGCTAGGCCCAGGCACCACCCAGTGCAAGGCCAGAGTAGACTCCATCTGTATTCTGGGACTAGCGTGTGCCCAGAATAAATGTTCCCCGTCCATTGCACAGCCAAGGTGGGGCTACAAGAATATTCCTCACCCAGTTCATACCCAAAGTGGGCACCATGCAAGCTCCCAGTCCAGTGCTTACCCAGAGTAAAGCCTCCATTCATGTTCCGACCCTCATCCCCTCTCTGTGTTTTCTGAAGCTTATGTAATGCAATGTACACAGCCTGCCACAATTTCTGTCACTTTGTGTGAGGGTCCTTCCAGGAGTAAGAGAAGAGGAGATCTAAGGGCAAAACCATTCAACAAGCCAGCTCCTACAGCTTGACTGTAGATTTCCTTGGTCTAACCACAATGCACTATCCCAAGCCAATGGAGCCAAGAAACATGCAAAGCTGGGCTGTCACCCTCAGGCTTTAGGCTTAAAGAAGTACCCTGAGAGTTCCCCACCCTAGGCCTCATGCCTCTCACAGGCCACATCCCATGCATCACTGCTGAAGCAGGTAACACTGTGTGCAGTGTAGACTCGTGAAAAGGGTCAGTGGACAGGTGGCTAGCCTTTTAGGGAAGGCCCCAGCAACATTGCCAGAGCTGCTGGTTTCTCCAGGGAAGGCTGAAAAACAGAGTTATAACATGGAACCTACAATCTTAAAATAAAAGCTTAAAAGAGGAAAATAATAAAGACAGAAAAATTTCTGTGACTTCAAGGCCAGCATGGTCTACATAGCAAGTTCCAGATCAGCCAGAGATACACAGTGAAACCATGTCAAAAAAAAAAAAAAAAAAAAAAGATGTAGGAGAGAAGGCTCATTGTTAAGAGCACAGGTCACTCTTCTAGAGGGCCTGAGTTTGCTTCCCATCACGTGACCACTAACAATTGTCTGTAACTTCAATTCTGTGGAAGCCAATGCCCTCTTCTAGCCTCTATGGGCATCAGGCATGTACATGGCACACATCAAGCAAAACACTAATAAACCTAACAATAAATAAATCTCAAAAGCACAGAAGAAAATGGTAAGTGGAGGGCTGGAGAGATGGCTCAGTGGTTAAGAGCAACGTCTGCTCTTCCAGTGGACCTGGGTTCGATTCCCAGCACCCACATGGCAGCTAACAACTGTCTGTAGTTCCAGTTCCAGGCAAACACCAAGGCAAATAAATAAATAAATAAAGTTTAAAAAAAAAAAAAGAAAAGAAAAGAAAATGGTAAGTGGACTTGACATGGACTCCAGCAGGAACCGTCATCATGCCCTGAGTCTACCTTATAGCATCTGTGTGAATACTAACAATCTTTACAGTAAAGAAACAGAACAAGGCAAAGGCAGGAAAGGAGACAAGGAAGGGGTGATTCTCACCAAAAGACCTGGCCCTTCTCCCTACAGAGGAAGTAGACTAACTCCAAGGCTTGGTAGGGCCAGCTACCTCAGGGCACACATGGGGGCAATGTGTCTCCAGAGATGTCCTCAGATCCTTGAGGGCTCCAGGCAGGACTTGGCTAAAGCACTAGCCTTCATGAAAGACTATGTTCACAGCCGATAAGCTTAAAAGCAAGTGACAATTTTTCAATACATCCTTGCTCCAAGGGCAGTGAATAATCACAGCACTGGCTGCAGGTTCTCACTGAGCATGTTTGAAAGAAGAGAAGGTCAAACCAAGTTCACTCAGCCCCAGAAACCATTCTGAGTTCTCTAACACCATCCTCCAAAGAGAAGACTCAGGGCACCCACTCACAAACCCCAATGTTGAGTTGAACACAGGGCACTAAATTGTAATTCCAGTCCTTGGGGGAACAGGGACATAAGGATTTCGAGTTCAGGCTAGCCTGGGGCTATACAGCAAGTTTCAAGCAAGCTGACCTACAGAGAAAGAAAATCTATATTTTTGATCTGGGTGGTGTCTACACAGGGCAATGCATACACAGAACTCCTACACTCTGTCCTTGCGGTGTGCACCCTTATTGAGCATACACTACACCTCCATACATTAACAACAGAAGCCACAACATATATTGAGAGTTTATCTCAAGCCAGGAACTGCAAAGGTGCTCATCTTAGTTTCTGAACCCTTGCTATGGCTTGAATTTTTTAATGTCCTTTGGATGCTGGAGAGATGGTTCAGTACCCACAAGGTGGTTCACAACCATCCATAGCTCCAGCTCCAGGAGACCTGACACCCTCTTCTGACTTCCACAGGCACAAGGCACACATGGTACATACATATATACATGCCAGCAAAACACACACATATATAAAGTAAAAATTAAATAAATCTTTTAAATGTCCCCTGTGTTAAGGGTTTAAGTGCCAATTGATGGGCTCTTGAGGGGTCACTGAAGCAAGAGAACACTGCCTTTGTGGATGGATCAATCTGCTGATGAATTAATTCATAGCTGAATAGACTTAGGAGGTGGGCGTAGTTGGAGGAAGTAGGCCCCTAGAGGCATGCTTTTGGAAAACGTACCTTATCCCAGGACCCTTCATCTTCGCCTGTCTGCTTCCCATTACCATGATCTAGTGAACAATGCTGTCTCATCCCGCCCTCCACTGAGCTCTCTCTGCCAGGAGGCTCTACATCATCACAGGTCCACAGCAAAGGAGGCAGCTGACCATCCACTCAAAACTAAACACACCTTTCCTTCTTCAAGTTATTACTCTCAGACTTTTAGTCACAACAGCAACAAAACTGACACCATTATATAAGAGTTGAGTCAAGAGCACAACCACACAGAGGGCAGGGATAGACCCTTGTAATCCCAGCAGCTGGGAGGCTGAAGATGAACACGATTTTCAGGCCAGCCTGAGCTATACAGCAAGACCCTGTTCTCCAAGCAAACAAGAACAAAAATTAGTACACAGCCTCTCGAACTAGGCTGAAATTCCAGATCATCCTCTTCTGGAGTCTCAGTTCCTCACCTAAACCATCAGGGGAGGAGAGAAACAGCTTAAAACTGACAGAGCTAAGGAAACTGGAGTTACAGCCTGGCTAGCATCAATCAGGGAGGGGCCCAGGGTTCAGTCCCCACCACTGCAAGCTAAAATTGAAAAAAACCTAGTAAAATTCATAAAGATATACCTGTAATATACATGTAAGCTCTTGGCTCAGGAACTAGTAAATACTAAGCTTCAAATGTACTGGTTTAGGAGTAGGGAGGTAGCCCATGGAAGCACAAGACCAGAGTTCAGATCCCCAGAACCCATGTCAAAGCTGGGCAGCCACAGCACTGTAATACCAACACTTGGAACGCAAAAAACTAGGGACTTCACATCCAAGCTGGTGAGCTAGTCCAGTAACAACTGGTGAGTTACAAGGCTCAGCAAGAAACTCTGCCTCAGTAACCGAGAAAGTAATCAAAAGACAGTCAACATGGACTTCAGGCCTACACGTGTGCACATACCATACACATACACACATAAAAAATAATTTTTTTTAAATTAAAAACAAGGGCCAGAGGAAAGGTTCATTGAGTTAAGGTGTGTACCACCAAATGTGATGACCTACTTTGTATGCTCAGAAGTTACATGATGGAAAGAGATGAGCTCCCACAGAGCTGACCTCTGACCTCTCCATGTACACCATGGCATGTGCAAGAGCACACACACCAAAAAAACATATACATGTAAAAATAAAGAATATATGCACAATATGTTTGTTTGAGATGAGCACCATGCTGTCCTTGACAGTCCACACTGGTGCTTTGTGGCCCATTTTAGTCTGTAAGAAACTGTCCCCAAATCTCCAACATTTTCATATAACTTCCTGATCTTCCCCAAATCCTAGTACCACCTGACGATGACTTCTCTAACACTTTTCTTTAAATTGACTTGCAATTTTTGACTTAAACAAATTCGCTTTTTTAAAATGTTACGTAACTGCCATGCATGGAAAACTAGCGTGGCTTGCCAGAACTCATTTTTCAAAATAGCTATTAAAATAAAAAGCACTTGTCCACCTGAAAACATCTTGCCTACCTCAATTGCTTTTTATGGATTGGGTAGGCAAGAATCTTGATTGGTAGGGGGTGGGGCTGTGGAAGCAACTTAAAATGATTTAGAATCTTCCTGGACCCTTGGGCAGCTCTCATGTGCACAGAAGTGATTTTCGCTGGTTGAACCAAGCAGGCCTGGCAACCCCTCTATTTGGCAACACCAGGGTAGGCAGCCATCTGTGCACCATGCAGACTCCAAAGAGATAAAACTGTTTTTAGCGAGAGAGATGTATTAGCTAATGGCAATTGTTCACTAATTCAGACGCCCACTGGCCCCTCTGCCATGATGAAGGGAGTCTGCCTTTGCCTCTTAGGCAGCAGCAGCTTGAGGATGGGAGATCTAGGAATCCAGGGCCAAGGACAGCCCTGGTGCTCTGCCTAGCCTAGGGACAGTTGGGGCTGAGCCCAGCTCTTTGTGCCTATGGGTCTCAGTGTCATGCACAAGCAGAGAGAGGGTCCAAGGAATTATGAGAAAGTAAGGGAGAGTGAGCTATTCTTTGCCTTTGTCACTGAGATCTCTCTCACAGAGATGAGAAAAGGGCGCCTTGAAACCTGCCTCAGAGAAGTGCTGCAACACTGAAGGGATGTTGGGGATACAGGCTGTGAGCACATTTTACTTGGGGAAGCCACTGCCTGGTAAACCTCCCTCTACTCATTCAGCAAGTGTCCCACTGAACACCTCCTATTCTGGACAATGGGGACTTAGATATGACACACACAAGGCCACCGATCTCCATTCACATCCTTGAGAAAGTAACAGCTATTACATTTATTGCATAAACTGGATATCAGTTCGCACAATGAAGCAGAGAAACCACAGTAAAGCACGGGCAACTGAAGTGAGTTTCTTAGACTCCCGATCTTGGGAGCTCTTGAGGGGGATGGTGCAGCAATTAGGAGTCCAGTGAAGGAAGCAACAGCCAATTAGCAAACAAACAGCAGGTACAAAGGACCTGGGCCAAGGACACACTGACACGATCCAGGGGCAGAGGAGGAACTCTGCCTCAGAAAAGGGATCATGGGGCATCGTGGGAAGTGGGCGGGGTAAGACTGTTGCTGGCTTTCCTCTGAGATAGAATGAAGAAACAGAGGAAAATCAGGGCCTTTCTCGATGGATAAAAGGCTTGATTTTATGTGACTTCTTCAAGCTCCCAGGACACCAAATAGGACAGTAAAGGAAGCCTGCAGAGGTGGTGCATATCCCTAAACCCAATACTCCAAACCCCGACGCAGAAGAGAGTTCAGGCCACTCTGTGCTACAGAGTGAGAATCTATCTCAAAAACAAACAGTAGTTCAAGAGAAATCAAATCAATTCATTTATGCCTTGGATTCTGCCCATTAAACTCCAGAGCTTTGACTCTCAAATGCTCCAAGAGACTAATCACAGGACATTGGTTAAAAGGAGATCTTTGTTCTTTAAAGCAAGGAAAACCAAGCAAGCAGGTGGCATTCAAATATCAGATGTGAAGAGGCAAGAGACTGTCCCTTCAGAACCAGAAGGCCCAGCCACCTCCCAGGACAAGAAGTTTCCATGTGTTCAGGTTTGGGAAATAGACAGGTTCCTACCCTGTGTCCCTCCCAGCTCTGGAACTCTGGGATTGAAAGGCCTGGGCTCCTGCACACCACATAGGCTCGGACTTTGCTAGCTCACATGGTTATCTCCAAATCAAGTCTCCTCCTGGACACCAGGTGCAAAGTCCAGGAACAAAGCAATCATGGCTGCTAGCTCACCAAAGAGACACCAGATACCTCCAGCAGGACAGCCGGGCAAACAGGGCAGATAAACAAAGAGTCAAACTCAACGCTGACAGTCTTTAGTCTAGACCTGTATGGTAACCTGCAGGTGACATGGTAGGTGGGAGAGCTTGGTAAACAACACCAGGAGTCACTGACCACAAAGCCCTGACTATGGGAAACTTCACAGGCTAACAACCTAACAGGCTAAGGTATGGTTCCACAGTACAGCGCTTGCTTGGCATGGATAAGAGCCTGGAAAAGGGAGGAAAAAAGACAAAGGAGACAGAGAGGGCTCGTTCCTTCAATAGACAAGTTGTAGTTCCTTCAATAGACAAGTTGTAATGGCAAGAGAGAGAATTAGAGGAGAAAATTTTATAGATTGAGAAGTACACCCATCACGCTTGATTGCTTGAATCTCGACTCAGAAAACCCTTTATGACATTGGAGAAACTGGAATGATGACTAGATAGATTATGGAATTACTGTGGGGCTCAAAAGATGGTCCAGTGGTCAGAGCACTTGCTGCTCCAGCAGAGGCTGTGCATTCAGTTCCCAGCACCATGTTGGGCCACTCACCACTCCAGCTCCGGAGATCTGAAGGTCTCTTCTTGCTTCCCAGGGGTACTCACACACATGTGCATGAACCACACACAGACATGCACACATACATATAAATAAAAATAAATATTTTTAAGAACTTACTGTTAATTTGGAAAGGTTTGATAACGTTTTTAAGGATGCTTGCTTTTAAAACACAAACTGAAACCTGTCTCAAAAGATGCAAATGGAAGAACGATGTGATCTAACATCTTGGATTTGCTCAAACATACTCTTTGTGAGGAAGCTGGGTAGTTAATAAATGAAACAAGACTGACATCACTGATGACCACAGAACTGAAATGCACCAGAAATTTCCTGCATCTTTGTGAATGCTTGAAAGATCTCAAGGTTGGAATGCAGCTCAGTGATAGTGCATTGGCCTAGCACACACAAGGTCATAGTGTGTGCTTGGTACTTTAACATGCTCCAAAGGGGTTTTTATTTTTTTAACTAAAAACTAAAGGAAAGTAGGCTTCTCCTAAAGATCAATACAAAAATACCACTGTAAGTTACACTCCACAAAGAGAAATCCCTCTCAGAGGAACCACTGCTGCATACTACTATCTGGCAGCAAGCATTTGTAATAATGAGAGAATCCATGTTTCCTTCCTTGGAGTCTCCAGGATGGGAATGGCCCCAAAACAACTCCCTCTGTTTGTTGTTTGTCTGTTTGTTTGCTTGCTTTATTGCTAACTACGTTCTGATTTAGAGTGTCACACCCAAGGCCACACTGACTTTACCACATCTGAATTAGTGAACAACCATCATTAGCTAATACATCTATCTTCCTTCCTACCAAAGTGTTACTGTCCCCCAGAACTACATCTTTCCCACCAGTGACATTTTTCACAGTACTTGGGCTAGTCCCCCAGACAGACACACATACCTAGCAAATGTCCTGTCACTGAGCTACATCCTCTGCCCTCTTTTTACTGGGTAAAACAGGGTCTCACTAAGTTGTCCAGGTTGGTCTTGAATTCCCCCAGTAGCCCAGGCAGGTTTTGAATGTTTGATTCTTCTGCCTCAACTTCCTTAGTAGCTTGGATTACAGGCCTAAAAGACAAGACCCAGCTTCCCACCATCCTCATCTAACCCTATGAAGAAGTGCTCTGGGCCTCGCCCCGTCTACCAGGCTCTTCTTGATAAATCCCTGTTAAAGGCATTTCTTATACTATGATTTCAAGATACAGTATCAAAGAAGACATCAGATATATTCAAGCTCCTTCAAACACAGTACTGATTTGGCCAGATCCCCTATGATGGAAACCTTAAAGGTAATCAAAAGCAGACAGAACTTTGAGACTGTCCCAAACTCTAGAAGGAATCTGTTAAGACTGAGGAACTGGGCTGGTGAGATAGCTCAGAGGCCACCAAGACTGATGACCCAAGTTAGACCCACAAGACACACTCCCTAGAAAGGGAGAAGTGACTCCAGCAAGTTGTCCTATAAATTCTATCCATACTCCACAGCACACATACACACACACACACACACACACACACACACACACACACACACACACACACACGATAAATAAGTATAATAATGCTTTAAGACTGATAAACCGCATGCTCATTACTAAAATGGGTAAATTGAGGCTGGAGCTTAGAGCACAATTCTGGGAATCTCCTGGTCCCTGGCCTATGGGACACTTGCCTCAAGGCCATCTTCCTGGGCACATCAATCAGCCCCCTTCATGTGCGTAATATTTTCAAGCAGCATAGGAAGAAGATGAGAACTCCTAGAACATCCCTGCCAGCCACACATCACTATTTGAGCCCTGAAGGCAAAGAGCCCGGAGTGTTCTCTGCATATGCCTGTCAATTAGGGGTGCTGGGAAGATTGATGGACGGATGCAGCCTGTGGAAGAATAGGGAGGGGCCTGATTCTGAGTTGACCCCATGATGAGAAGGGATGGAAGGAAAAACTCCGCAAATTTAACACCCAGCACGGAGTTTGGGAACGGCTTAGCAAGAGCTAGCAGCTGCCCAGATTCCCTGTGGCCAGCGGGTACCCGCAGAGCAAGGGTCAATAGTGTGCGCCACAGATTCCAGACACTTAAAGACACAGAAACGCCAGAATAAAGCAAAAGAAAAGAAACAAAAGCCACTTTACACTAAGATAAAGCCAATCCTGTCTCTGAGGAGGGTATGCACATAGCCAAAGGCACCAGGCTATAGCAACAGAAGCACCAGATGAGGCCAAGGATGGCTGGCAGATAAGAACTGAGAGCATCCACAACGGACAGATCACCATGAGGCATCCTGGCCCCAGCAGGCCTCTCCCTGGCCCCTGACCTGTCTGCTACCTCACTGTGTACCCCCAACCCATCTCTCTGCTTCCTTTGCCTGTGCACGATGGGCCTTGACCACTACTGGCTGAACCACCAGACATCTTTCCTTAGCTGCCTCCTACCCGCCCCCCCCCACAGGGCCTGTGAGAGATGGAGAGATGGGAGCCATTCAAATCACACCCCCTTCATCCTCAAGAGCATTTGAACCTTTTTAGCTCAGTTCACCCATACACAGTAGAGCACATGAGCGTAAGCAAGCCCTCTGTGTGCAGGCAGAATGTGAAACACAAGGAGGTGGAATCTGTACCATTGCCTCATAGTCAACAGACTAGACAAGGCTCAAAGTTCTACACTGCACAGGGGACTGGTTGCCCCACCACATGTGCCTGCCTTCCCTCTCATCTGGGTACTTGGGATGGAACCTATGGCTTTACTCATGCTAGCAAAGTGTTCTACTACTGAGCCACATTCCCAGCCCATGCTGGTCCTGAATTCACTCTGCAGCTCAGCTGGGCCTTGAACTGTGATCCTCCAGACTCAGCCTCCTCCTGAGCAGGTGACCCTCTCCTAAGCAGGTGACCCTCTCCTGAGCAGGTGGGCCTCTCCTCTCCTGAGCAGGTGGGCCTCTCCTGAGCAGGTGGGCCTCTCCTGAGCAGGTGGGCCTCTCCTGAGCAGGTGGGCCTCTCCTCTCCTGAGCAGGTGGGCCTCTCCTGAGCAGGTGGGCCTCTCCTGAATAGGTAGTATCCTAGGCCTCATCTGCCAAGCCCAGCTACACCTGCATTTCTATGGGGCACATTTTCCTTTTCTTTCCCCAAAGCAGAACCTGAGACTAGCCACATATCCATCCTTATAGTTCCAGGGAATTGGGCCGTTCCTGCCTCCTATACAGATTAGGCAGGAAAGGAAAAGGAAATCAAGGCCCAGAAGCAAAAGAGACTCAGACCCAGAGCACTGGGTTTCTGATCCTCCAGTCAGTCTTTCTACTGGATACTAGTGTTCTCAACATCAGAAACCCAGAGTCCATCTGCCATATTCAGTACCAGTTATTTTTTTTCAAGAGTCTATTTTATTTTTACATATGTGTTGATGTTGGAGGGTTGCACTTGTGAGTGAAGGCACCCTGGGAGGCCAGAAGGAGGTTTCAGATCCCTTGGAGCTAGACCTACAGGCAGCTGTGAGACACCCCCCACCCCTCACTCTCCCCATACATGGGTGTTAGGAACTGAACTAGGGTTCTCTGGAAGAGCAGGAAATACTTTTAACCACTGAGCCATCTCTGCAGCCTCTGACACTTAGATTTCTTACTACAGCTACTTCAATTGAACAAATGCATCCTCAGGACTGCCTACAGTGAAGTGATGCCTTATATTATTGCCACAAATGGAAAAATAAGTTCCGCTAATGGTACATAAGAGGGATTCCCAATAACAAAGATCTCCCCTCTAGGCAGATCCTCTCTCTCACTTCAAGAGCCTGAGCCAGTCCACTCTCACTGGGTTACAAAGAAACATAAGCAAGAGACTAGCAGGTTGGTGGTGGCACATCAGGAAGCAGAGAAAGATGGATCTCTGTGAGTTCAAGGCCAGCCTGATCCACATCGTGAGTTCTAGGACAGCCAAAGCTACACAGAGAAACCCTATCTTGACAAACAAACAACTAGGGAGAAAAAAAAAAAAAGTGTTGAGGACAGACTATCACCGTGCTGAAGCTATCCCTTTGAAGGAAGCATGCAGACTGGTAGAGAACTGGGAAAAACTTTCCTACCAAGTGACTCAATGTTACTTCATACTCAACCACCTTAATCATCTCCTTGGCAGCTCATCCTATGTTGTGAGAAATATCTCATTAATCCACATTTTGGAGAAATGGGAACAAGAAGGACTAGACACGACCTAGACCATATTCTTAAAGCCCTCCTCTTTGATGCGCAGCACCCCAGAGACCCATAATGTCCGTGACTGTAATGTCCTTGAGTGGGAAGGTGTAGCACTGCCCACCCCAAAACTCCTCCAGCAGGACCCCCGGAAGTTAGGCATTAGGTTCCAGCATCCTCAGTTGCTAGAACCATAGAAGAAAAGGTGGGTTATGGCCATAACCTCCAAGAGCAGGTCCCTGGGGTTTAGTGAGTATCAAGTCTGCATCTGGATGCTGGAGTCCAGGCAGCTGCTTCAGATCCTTCTCCCTGCATCCCACCCCCATCCCTGAGACACACACATATACACACCGGCTCCACACGCTCCATCACACACACACACACACACACACACACACGTTCAGGGTGTCCCTGAAATAGCCCAAGAAAACAATCTTCAAGTCCCCGGAGCAAACAAAAGAGTGAGCAGTGGCAAGAAAGAGTCAAAGAGGGGAATACCCAAAAACAGACATGGTGGGGAAGCGGAGGCTGAGCCACCTCCAAACTTGGTCCTTGCCTGCCGGCACCCAAGCACAGAGCATGCGGAGCCAGGCAGCAGTTCAAGGGTTCAGCCAAGTTGCAGAGAAGCTTGGGCTGAGCTAGCAGCTCTCCGCTCTCCGCTCTCCGCTCTCCTCACTGCAGGCTGTGGGATGGGTACCTGGATCCAAAAAGGCAAGGTCTGAGAGCTCTCCGACTCCCGTGCTGTCCCGTCTGAGCCAGCCAGGCTTTTTCCCCCCATCCAAAAGGAAAAGTCCACCCGAAAGAAAACTGGAATACCCCGTGAGCTAGGAGGACAGGGGAGCGGGGTGAAGCCAGCTTTACCTTTTCTCTTTATTCTGCTTTCGAGATTTGTGCAGAAGTCCGATGAGCACCACGGCAGCTCGAATCCCTGCCTTTCGGCAATGCATCCTCCCGGCTGGCTGGGACATGGCGAGGCCGCCGGCGGTGCCCGGCCGCGCCCTCGCCCGCCGCGCGTCCCCGCCGCTGCCCAGGCTCCGCGCGCTCCGCGCTGCCCGCGCCCCGGCCTTCGCCGCCCGCCTTGCATGGGCCCCGCCCAACCTAGGTGAGCCCGAGGGTCAGGTGACTGGGCGCTCACTTCCCAACGACCTTCAGCGTCTCCCTGGGGCCCGCCAGGCAGCCGGTGTCCGCTCCCCCAGCACAGGCATTTCCGAGGCTCCCTCCCGGCGCCCTGGCCAGCGGCTCCCGGGCTCCCGCTCCGAAGCACCGCCCGCCCCGGCCCCGCCCCGGCTCCGCCTCCCGCGCCGGGGCTGCTGACTCCCCAACAAGCTGAGACTCTGGGTAAAGCAGGAGACCCGACCCGCACGCGCGTAAGAAACCCTAGGGAACTCTGGACTCGGGAGAACCGGGGTCCTGACCCCGGGGAGCGCGGGCGACTTAGCCCTAGTGAGCTCAGTCTGCTGAACCGGGAGTGCCGAGAATCCGTCTCGGACTAAGAATGTTTGTCTCCGGGCGCTGTCTCAGTTCACACTCTGCTGCCCTGAGCGCTCCGACCCCGGCCTTTTCTCGCCTGCGCCCCTCGTCTGGATTCCGGTCCCTGTCTCCCGTTCCCCGCTGGCCTCCTTGGGCTCCCTCCCCAGGCTGAAGCGCTCTCGCGCTGGCCTGCCAGGATACTTCTCCGATGCTGCCACTGGCTTTACAATAGGGAAGAAAAACACATGAAGAAGAAACTCCAAGTCCGGCACTACCCTCCCACCATCCCAGATAAACCACCTTTGCATTCAGCCACTGCCTGGGCCGCCAGACCCGGGGTCCCAGTCTGAACAGTCATGGGGATACTCCCGAAACCAGTCGAAATGGGGCGGGAGGGGTTTGAGGAGAGCGATCAGAAAAGACGCTACCTCCCCTTGCACCACCCCGAGTCCGCCTCAGGATTGTCACCAGCGATGGTGGAAGGACCCGCCTCGGAATTTAACACTCGAGCTCGCCTCCTCCTAGAATACCAGCCTCAGGTCCTGCGCCCCCACGCACCGCGTCGAACCCTCGATCTCCAGCACACCGTGTGAACGCTCCATCCTGACTTGAACACAAAACATCGCAGCTCTTAGCTAAGGAAGGAGCCTTACTCAAGAGTCCCCTCACCCTTCATCTCTTCTATTTGCTGTGGGACCTCCCAGCCCCTCTTAGCCTTTGAAGCGTAACTAACTGACTTTCCTCCTTGGGGGAAAAATCGGGCTTTGGAGTGGGGGGTCGGTGAAGGGAATTAAAACAAGCCAATTAGCCCATCTTTGGAAACAGCCCTTTGGGGCCAAGAGGTCCCTTAGCAATTTTCTTTGTTTTTACACAGTTTGGTGTTCAAGCAAACAGAAAATACAGTCAAGGAAAGAGGACAGTTTCCGAGGGGGGCGACGAGGGAGGGGAGATAGCAAATGAACTTCAAGGCCCGGGGCTTCTTTCTGACTCTCCGGTGAGCTCAGCTCCTAGCTGCCACTAGAGCTGAGGCAGAGAGAAGGAGCTCGAAGGTGGTTCCAAAATGCACCTGGTCTATTTATGAAGCATCCATTAGCAATGGCCTTGGGCCCTTCTGAATGATGGGGATCACAGACGCAGCCATGAACATCTATTTATAACCGGACAGGAATGACCCCCACCTCCAGGCCCCACCTATGGGGTAGACAGCTAGACAGCTGCAAGGATTTCACTGGGGGGTGACTTCAGCATCTGCCTGGGGGAAAGAATGGGAAGCAGTGTTCTCAAATGGGAAAACAAAAATAGCCCCAGCACAGGGGGCAGGGCCTCTGGATCTCCTATTCGCACTTAGCACCTCCAGGTTAGTTGACAGACAGCTTCAGGACGAGGTAGGGAGGGTGGCCTGACATAGGGTGTATTTTACCCATCCGCTGGGAAAGGCATGATCTGAATAGAACGTCCATCTGCAGCTGGTGAGCTGTATAAGCGGCTCCTACCCATCCCCCCACCTCCCCTGCCTGGGAGTTAGCTGAAGTCAGGTGCACAGCCTGTACAAAAGCATTAGAAGAAGGTGCAAAAATCTCTCCATCCAAGAAGAAGCTTTCACTGTTCCTTCTTGTTTTGGGATTCCAGACCCTCTCAGCTCCTCCAATGCCCCAATATGGCTAAAAACAGATGTCTCCAAAACATCAGCAACTTTCAGACCCTGGTTGCTGGAACACTGAGCCAAAGTTTCCTGTGAATGGCAGAGCCTCTGTTCCCACCCTGTCACCCACAGAATTCTTCCACAAATTCCTGCCTCATCACCCAAAGCCTGTCACTCCCAGGTAACCCACCCAGGAAACACAAAAAGGCATGGAAAGCAATGCCGCAAGACCCCATGTCCATTTCTGCTGGCTTGCTGTACCATCAGCATCTATGAAACAAGGTGAATCCAGTTCTAAGCAAGAGACAAGTGAGAGGTAGAGATAGATGGGAGACTATCCTTTTAGCCATTGTTATCCAAACAGGCCATTGCTAATTGCAATGAGCCAACACACACCTCATTGCAAACCCGCACGTCCGGTGTGGCCCACACAGTGGGTCCCAGTACTGGGCCTTCCCGTGCCACCTTCACAGTTATTTCCTTATACATTTGTTTTCATTGCATCCACTTGCTTCTTTACCAATGCTAAAATGTTGCTATAAATATGATTTTAAAAAATAAGTGGACTTATTAAATTCTACTTCCATGCTGATCATGCACATTCAGAAAAACAGGTAAGTGTGAAGTGTTAGTCAGACATTTGCACCAAACCAAGACATGGTCCTTGAATTTCTTTTCACAGAAAAAAAAGTGAAAGGACATTTTTCACATCAGTAACAGGAAGGTGTCCTCAGGTCACTTTGGGGTAGAACAAGAAAACTGCACATGTTCAGGTCATGGGGGAAGAAGACATTTAAGACACAAGTGGTCACAGAAGGGGTCTCCTAGAGGGCCCCATCCCATCAAATACCTTACCCCTGGAGTATTCTCACTCACCATCCCTAGAGCCCACAGTTCTCAGAAACAAAGTGCCAGGCAGCTGGCAGCCTGGGTCTCTGCCCCACTTCAGGGAAAACCCAAAGGCTTGTGGGGCCTTGGAGGGGGACTGTGAGCCAGTTAATCATGAACAGAGGACAGGCAGCTGCCCTGCCACTCAAAGGACCAGCAAGTTTCAGATACACAGACACGCATGCCTAGTCCTGAAGAAAAGGGCTTTCTTTCTGTGGCTGGAGACCCTAAGCATGTGAGAGCCAGCACCCCTGGTCTCAGAGAGGCAGTCCTCCCTCCCACCTTGAGATGCTACTGCTCTGAAGCAAGCCAGCTAAGAATGAAAGATTTGGGCACCAGGAGCTTTTGGATTCAGGGTAGGGTCAGATGTCTCTAGATGCCATGTCCCTCCCTTTCTGCAGGAATAGTCTCCAGCCATCATCTGAATCACCAAACCTTTAGGAAAAGCAACAGCTTTAAAAAAAAAAAAAAAAAAAAAAATGCGTCAGACAACAGAATACAGCAACATCACACTCTTCTACTTTGGGGGACATGTATGTGCACACATAGACTGGAGAAAGCACTCCTCAGCCTCCCTCTGGCACCTCACCCTTTGCCCAGGACCTCACACCTGGGCACTAAGAACCGGCCTATCTCCTTTTGGGCAGGTATATCAGCGCCCCCTCCTGGACCGCAGCACACCTAGTTACAATATCAGATAAGGAAAAGAAAGTGCCAGAGGGAGACAGGAAAGCAGACGGAGGGTGGGAAGAGGGAAAGACTGAGAAGGTCATTTGAGGTGGGAGAGCAGTTTCCATTTTGAAATGAGAGAGAGAGGAAGAGCCTCTGCCAAAACACCAACTCTCATCTCAACAGCTAACAGCTCCTCCCAGAGCTGGCAAGCAGCCCCTAAAAGGGCCCATACCCACAGTGACAGCTAAAGGAAGCCATCCACAGGCAAATCCCTAAACAAGCCTTAGGGACCACAGCCCAGCTTTGTGCTCCCAGCCACATACCCCTGAAGCAGCCGTCCTGTGGGCAAACCATCCAACCAAGCAAAGGCCCCGCCCCAAGCCAGCACAGATTTTGGAACTGGATCTGTGGTATTTCTGAACTCTAAGGGAAGGAAACCACACAGAGGAAACCCACAGAGCCCGCTCCAGCTGGGCACCCAGCCCTCCACATCCCTTGTGTGCCCAGAATCTAGGGAAAACACTCAAGGTGTGATTTCAATCAGAATTTTTCCTGTATCTATTCAGGGGATTACCAAAAGAGTTTTCATAAGGAAGAATGCTTAAAATACTGTTTGAGTTCCTGAAGGTATTTCAAATTTATATTCTCTCCCTCCTTTCCTTCCTTCCTCCCTCCTCCCTTGCAGATTTTTGGATTTTTGCTAAGCTGTGTGACTGATTTTTTTTCCCTACACTGGAAACATATGAATGAGATTCTTTTGTTGTTGTTATTGTTTGTTTTCAAGACAAGGTTCCTCTGTGTAGCCCTGGCTGTCCTGGAACTTACTCTCTAGACCAAGCTGGCCTCAAACTCAGAGATCATCCCAGTGATCCCAGTGCTGGGATTAAACGCGTACACCACCACCACCACCACCACCACCTCCTAGCCTTTGAATGAGATTTTTTGGAGTACCTAGATTCTGATGAACATGAAGCAGTGCTTTTTAGCATTGAGGTTCCCCAGGAATCATTCCAGGAAACCATGAGCTTGTGTGGCAAAGTGGCTGACAGTGCTACCCTTCTTCCCAGGGTCCCCTGGCCCCTATCTTGCTGATCACAAAACTCTCAGCTCCTGCAACCTGCTAAACCACGTGCAACCATAGAAGTCTCCAGGGCTGAGTGGCAAGACTCTGGGAGGGTGTCTCTCCATAATATTAGAAACATTGCTTAGCAACAACACCCTTCGAAGCAAGAACCAGCAGACTCTCCAAAAACCTTCTCTGCCTGGCTCCAGAAAGAACAGCGTGGATTCTAAGACATGTATTATTTATATACTATTTCACATGCCCAGTCACTGTCTGGGCTTGACTGTCTGGGAGATGGGGAATTATACTTATGTGACTTTGTGTTTGTTTGTTTGCTTGCTTGCTTGCTATTGCTGTAATGACCTTGGCTAGACATTTCTTATAAACGCCAAATTGCCCTTTGCAAAGGTATATCACCTTTTCGTGGTGACAACTCAGAACCATTCTTACCAGTCTCAGCTATTCTGTTGAAGCAAGTGCAGTTATGAGCAGGCAGCCACTGAGGTGAGTGGTTGTTTGTGCCCACACTTAGTGGCCTCAAAAAACTTTGATATGAAGATACTTCAGCATGAGAATCCACAGACCCCACACACTGATCTGAATCGGAATTGGATTCCCATCTCCAGTTTTTCCCAGCTGAGAACTAAGTCTGGGCCTGTGTCCTGTGATCCCCATAAATGAAGATTGCAATGACGTCATCCTAAGTCTACTGCAAGGATTCAGTGACCATTGGATGGGTCTCACAAAGACATGCATGAAAATGTATAAAGCAGCCAGGTGGTGGTAGCCTTTAATCCCAGCACACAGAAGATAGAAGCAGGTGGATCTTTGTGAGTTTGAGGCCAGCCTGGTCCACAGAGTGAGCTCCAAGATAGCCAGGGCTGTTATACAGAAAAACCCTGTCTCAGAAAAAAAAAAAAATTAAAGACAAAACAAAAAAAAATCTTCAAGGGGGCTGGTGAGATGGCTCAGCGGTTAAGAGCACCGTCTGCTCTTCCAGAGGACCCGAGTTCGATTCCCAGCACCCACATGGCAGCTAACAACTGTCTGTAGTTCCAGTTCCAGGCAAACACCAAGGCAAATAAATAAATAAAGTTAAAAAAAATATTTTAAAAAAATCTTCAAAAAAAAAGAAAATATATAAAGCAAATTTTATTCCAAATAGTCAAATCTGAAAATGGCAAATGTGTCCATGAACAAACTTTGATCCACCCAGTAAAATGTCACTCAGCAACACAAAGGCACAAAACCCTAATAGGTATAATTGCATGCGTTCAAAACCATCACACTAGGTACAAAGACACATGCCCTTTATGGTTCCATTTATAAGAAATTTTAAAACAATTGAAGGTGCAAAATAACATTAGAACAGTGGCCGCCTTCGGCTGTGAAAGGTGTTCGTGACTGTTGGTTGATTGTTGTTAGATTCTCTTGTTTGAGGATTACTGTTGTTTAGTAACTACTTTTTGAGATTATGATATAATTTCATCATCTCTCCCTTCCTTTCCTCTCTCCAAACCCTCCCATGTAGCCCCCACCTTCTCCTCTTGTCTAGATACTCGGCTTCTGTTACTTTAGTCGTTGTTACAAGAGGGGAGGTGAATCCCTAAATGTGTGGTTAGTATAGTGTTACTTAAGTATGTATGTTTTAGGGCTGACCATTTGGTATTAGAAACCAATAAGTGTGTTCATCCCTGGGGTAGACTGTCACTCCAGCCTCGGCATTCCTTAGTTACCTGTAGTTCTCTGTGTAAAGGCAAGGCCTACGAGTGTCCCCCTTTCATGTCAGCATGTCTACTGACATCATCTTGTTCACATCATATTTAGGCAGCCATGTTGGTGATGCTATGGGTGTGACTTCTCAGTTTTCTGGGAGATGAACACTCCCTGACCCTCTGACTTACAATCTTCCCATACCCTGTCCCCTGAGCCTTAAGTGACAGAATTGCATTAGGATGTGTACACTGGGACTTGACAATACAACACTCACATTCTGATTGGTTGTGGTTTCAGACCAAACTACTCTGGATCAGGAGAGAGCAAAGTGTCAGTCTGACCATAACATAGGGTTGTAATTTGCTCATGTTGGTGAGCATAAGTTTTACTTCAAAAAGAGCTGAAGTGAGTGAGCAGCAATAGACATAGTGTGTGGAAGGGTCCAGGGGAAAAGCAAACGTAAAGGCCAGAGTGATGGTGAGGAAATGGATCAGTGAATAAAGTGCCTGTCACATAAGAAGAGGACCTGAGTTCAGATCCCCAGCACCCATGTAAAAAGCAGGACACAGCAGTGTGACCCCAGAACTCAGGGAGCAGAATCAATCCTCTGGAAGCTCACTGGCTAAAAGCCTGGCTCAATCAATGAGCTCCAAGTTTATTGAGTTTCAAAATCTGTTTCAAAAGATAATTTAGAAAGTAATTGAAGAAGACAGAAGACATTGACCTTTGGCCTCTACCTGCATTTACACTGCATGTTGGGGGGGGGGGTTCACACAGAGAGAGAGATTTTTTTTTATTAAATACAGTATGGTTGAATTTGTGGGTTTACCCAGGAAGCTGAGGCTGAAACACTGAGCTGACACCCGACTAGGCTACCTACATGTCTTTTAAAAAGGAGGGGAGGTTAGAGAGATGGTTCAGGAGATCTGGCTTCTCTTTCAGGAGGCCTGAGTTCAGTTCCAGCATCCACGTGGCAGCACAATCTAGCTTAACTGCAGTTGAGGGGATCTGACGCCCTCTTCTGGTCTCTACTGGTAGTGCATTACATGGTGCAGATTGACATGTAGGTAGGACATTCACATAAAAGAAAAAGAAATAAACCTTTAAAAAAAAATGGCCGGTAGTAGTGATGGCGCACACCTTTAATCCCAGCACAAAGACAGGAGGATCTCTGACTTCAAGACCAGCCTGGTCTACAGAGCAAGCTCCAGGACAACCAGGACTACACGGAGAAACCTGTCTCAAAATGAAAGAGGGAGGGAGGAAAGGGGGGAGGGAGGGAGGGAGGGAACATATCAGATGCCGGTCAGCCAGCAAACCCACAGGCTGGACTACACCCACCAGTCTGTGCTGCATTCTAGCTTATTTCCCATTGGTCTGAACTACTCTCCTTCCCCAGCTGATCGCTAAGAAGCTCAGAGCTAGGTACTCCTTTCCAGGAGAAAGTTGTCAGTTATTGGTGGGTAGAATCAAAGCCCTTCTGTTAAATCACAAGCTTTTTTCTCAAAAGACTCTGGACTCACCGGTGTGTTGATAGATCCTTCACACCCTAACATTAAGTCCTTTTAGCCTAAAAGACAAACTGGAAGCTCATCTTGGTGCTGACACATACTCCCAGAGCTTTGCCCGCTCTGACGGAAGGGGGATCCACTCTGAGCAGCTGCACCTCTGCCGTGAGTAAGTTTTTTTCCAAGCTTACTTTCCCAGGTCCTTCAGAAGCTCCTCCAGCTTTCTAACCTGCACCACTCCTGTTGTAATCAAAGACCTCTTTTTGTAGCAATCCTTTTCTCTCTCCTGAGGGGAAACTCTTGTTTCTTCACTGGCCCTCCCCATGTGGCAAAGAACTCACAGAATCTGCAGCTGCCGGTGGTTGCTTTCCTTTGAATTGGAGGAGCCCTCCCCACCCCCCACTCTTTGCTTCCATCCATTTTCTGCACTACTCACCCCACACTCACTGTCACAAGACACGGTCAAGGGCTATACACACACAAAAGCAAAATACCGCACAAACAGAACTGGGAGTGGGGTGCTATTTCAAGAGTGTCTTCAGGAAAGCATCAACCCTCTGCTAACAGAGGCTCTGGAGTTCATGAAGAGTGGGGAATTCATTCACCAATTTACAACCATCCACATTGGTGAGCTGCAAATACAAGCTTTTCTTTCTGACATTTCTTTCTGCTTGAAGGGGGGGGGGTCTTCCCACTCAAAAAGAAAAGAGATGGGAGGTCCTAACACCTGGCCTAGAGGACAAGTGTCTGCTACCTTATCTGCCCAGCAAGCCACCAGCTGCTGGCCCCCAGCGCTCTACTGAGCTCTGCACAGCCATTTTGTCCATTTTTGTGTCTGTTACTATATATGTGACCACAATGCTTAGGCCCCAGTAAGATTTGTTAAGTTTTGCTTCCTATTATGTCTGTTGCCCATTTGCCCTACAAAGAGACAGAGAGAGGCAGAGAGACAGAGAAAGGAGGTTTTAAATCTCCCCTCCAGCGCTAGGTGTATAAGCACTCTCCAGTACTTAGAAAGCAGAAGCTGAGGCAAACAGATCTTTGTGAGTTCAAGGCCAGCCTGGTCTACATTGTGAGACCCTGTCTCCAATAAATAATCAACAAGAACAACTTTCCTCCAGCCATGTGAAGTCACAAAGGATGGGTCAGGTAACAAAAGTTACCAAGTTTGCTGAAGCTCTCCTTTTAACACATTAAATCTGTTTCAAGATTGAGCGGGGCTGGGCCAGCAACAATACTCTGCTCCTACTGTTCATCCTACATTCTGTCAGTAGAAGATTCTAAAGACAATGCCCAGCCAAGGCCAGCGGTGACCTTCATGTGACCCCCACACCCATTATGAGAATGTATTTCCTCAGTGCTGAGGAAGCAAAAGCTTTGCTTTTCATAAAGAATCAGAAGCTGAAACATCCTGAGCTTCACCCTGAACCCCCAAGGCAGGAGACGCAGTGGAAAGGCAGCCATCCAGCATCACGGGGGAAGAGAAGGAAACAGCCAACTCATGAGCTGGGTGCTGGAGGGTTGTTTTATTGTTGTTTGGGTTCTTGGCTTGTTTGTTTGCACAGGCTGGCCTCAACACACTCCATAGCTGAATCTTGTCTACATCTCCTACCCTTGTACCTCTGTGTCCCAGAGAGCTGGGGTCAGGGGCACCAGCTGTCGCTCTCTTTTGTGTTCTTTATTTTTTGAAACAGGGTTTTGCTATGTAGCGCTAACTGTCTTGAAATATAGACTCCTACCTCCTGTTCCTCTTTCCCCCAGCATTGAAATTTCAGGTGCAAACCACACAATGCTAGATCAGGAAGAGCATCTTTCTTCTGGACTCTACAGAGTAGAACCCTATTTTTAAAATAATTTTTCGAAAAAATAGAAGGCCAAAGCTATGCCTCAGTGTTAAGAATACTTGCCTAGCAAGCTGGCAACCCTGAGTTCTAACCCAGCACCAGAGGAAAGAGGGAAATGGGGGAAATTAATTTGCTTTACAGTCACAAGTGGCAGGCAAATCTCTGCCTCTTAGCCAGGCAGTTGCTAAGTGGCTGATCTACATGGGTCTCTTCCCCTTATCAGGAGAAATGAGACGTCACTGATATATAACTCGGGATCATGGAGTAAACCAGATAACATGTGGAAAGCCCCACACAGAGCCTTCACTGGCTTCCTGACCTTTCCTTATATGGAAATGAGAGGCTTGGACTTTGGGCTGGTTAGTGTGTGTGTGTGTGTGTGTGTGTGTGTGTGTGTGTGTCTGGGTGTGTGTGTGTGTATGTGTGTGTGTGTGCGCGCGCACACGCGCGTGCATGAGTGTACTTGACACAAACTACAGTCAAGAGGGAACTTCAATTGAAAAAATGTCTCTGTCACTCTGTCAGATTGGCCTGTAGGCAAGTCTATGAGGCATTTTCTTGATTAACGGTTGATGTGAGAAGGTCCAGCTCACTGTGTTTGGTGTCACTGGTGAGCAGATGGTCCTGGACTGTGTAAAAAGCAGGCTGAGCAAACCATGAGGGGCAAGGCAGTAAGCAGCACCCCTCCCTCCATGGTTTTGCTTCATTTCCTGCCCTGAGCGTCTGCTCTGGTTCCAGCCATGATGGACTTCTACAAATTTGATTCCCAGCACCTACAGAATGGTGAGCACAGGTAATTCCCGTGCTGGAGAGGCAGAGACAAGATCCCTGAAACTTGCTAGT
Source organism: Sigmodon hispidus (assembly GCA_004025045.1). Taxonomy (NCBI): domain Eukaryota; kingdom Metazoa; phylum Chordata; class Mammalia; order Rodentia; family Cricetidae; genus Sigmodon; species Sigmodon hispidus. The sequence continues at coordinate 169,246 of PVIH01001795.1, forward strand.
CAGCTTAAACTACTCAGCATTCTCCAATCTCAGATCCCAGTGAAAGACCTTGTCTCAAAACAAACAAACAAACAAACAAAAAAAAAACTATCCAGTGTGGTGGTGCTCAAGCAGGCAGATCTCTGTGTTTTCAAAGCCAGCCTGGTCCCCAAAGTAAGTCCCAGGCCTGCCAGAGCTATATAGTGAGACCCTCTCTAAAATTAAAAAACAACAGATGGACAGTGCTTGAGAAAGAAGATACCTCTGGCCTCCACACATAGATGTACATGCACGTATGATCACACCTGAACATGGAGATTAAGACAGGTATTATGGCACAGCCTAAATCCCAGATACTCACAAGGCTGAGGCAGTAGAATCATAAGCTCAAGATCTCCTTGGGCAATTTAGTGAGAACCTGTCTCAAAATTAACTTTAAAAATATTAAATCCAAAAAGAGGGAGGAGGAGGGAAATTCGCCAGTGTCATTTGGGAAGGTGTTAAAGACAGATCAGTACATCACTGGGCCCTGCTCCTCAAGGTCAAAACAGGAATAAATAACTTGTCCAGGCCATCAGTGTTTGAGGACACTGCTTCCTGGTGTCACCTCTCCAATTTGCAGATTGTTGTATCAGCTCAGCTGGCTCCCTTTTTCTCCTTCTCACCCAGAGCTCAGAAAACAGATAAAGGGGCTTGGACAGTCCCTACGGGGCAGTGTGCTGCCCCATTCCATAGTCATTCATGCAGAGATTACCTGGTGCATCCTCTGGGGTCCCCAGGCAAGCACAGGTCTTCATTCCAACTGCCCAGGAGCAATTCTAAGAGCAGATCCTGTCTATTCTAAAGCAAGAGGGGTACCTTGTAGCCACCCCATATGCTGAGTAAAGTAAAATCAACAAGGTCATTTTCCTCTGTGGGATCTGCAGAGAGCTGCAGAGCGGAGACCCAAACCCAAACGCTACTTGACAATGCTCACACCCAGGAAACTGGGAGGCAAGGAACTCACTAATCTAGTCACATGGTTACAATGTAGAAGCTGAACTGCCTGCTCAGGCCAATGGGGTGGGGGCAGCCAGACATCACCATCATTCTTTGTGGTTAAAGGAGGACAATATGGCTCAGCCTGCCCATCCTGGGCTTCATGCTGGGAACACGGTCAAGCCTGACCAACTTATACATTGTTTTCCAAACCCATAAACCTGGCTGTCAAAATAAAGTGAACCCCTACCTTGCACCACAGGAAAAACTTAATAAAAGCTACTGAGGTTTCCAGAGTGGCAGACTGGAGCTGCAGAGAGGTAATAACTACCTTATAATATGAGAGGGAAGTGGCACTTGTAAGGAAAGCAGAATCAAAGGGTAGAGAAAGAGCAGGACAGGTCAGTGGTTAGACTACCCGCCTAGCATGCTTGATACCCTGGCTTTGATTCCAAACATCTCATACACTAGGTATGGGAACTCACACCTGTAATCCCGGCATGAAAGAGGTGGAGCCCTGAGTTTGAGATCAGCCTGGGATGCATGAAAACAATACTCAAATAAATAAGGGGAAAGTTCTGATGATTTTATGGCCCCAAACTGGTTTGAGTCATTCTCGAAGCTGGATTTCTTCAACTTATATGTTTCAAGAGTAGAGTGTTGTCTTGGATTTCATTTTTCCTTTGGAATGTTTTTGCTAAGCTAGTGTGAGTTAAGCTTGCCAGGCCTCTGCCCAAGGAGCAGCACATTATAGAATAAAATAAAAGGGTGTGGGAAAAGACCATACCCTTACTCAGTGAGGTGAGCATGCCTCCAGGGGAGCTGTGGGTAAGAACGCCCAGGAAGAGCTCCCAGAACAGCTTCCTGAACCCTAAGCACAAGCAGATACACCTAAGTACCCACAAGCAAAAGACCCAAGGACAGATCATAAGGCACTCTCAGCTCAGCAATGGCACAACTCTGCCTCCATGAATAAAACAACAGTACTCTTGGGCTGACTTAGCGATGCGCAGCTGTAATTCTAGCACTGAGAAGGCAGAAGCAGGAGGTATGAGTTCAAGGCTGACCTGGGTTACACAGCAAAATCTTGCCTCAAAAATACAAAAACAAGCTGGGCAGTGGTGGCTCACACCTTTAGACCCAGGGCTCAGGGGGCAGAGGCAGGCAGATCTCAAAGCCAGGCCGATGTACAAAGTGAGTTTCAAGTTTAAGGTTATCGGGGATTACACAGAGAAACACTGTCTCAAAAAATTATAAACAACAGCAAAAATCAGAATAGGATATGGCTCTATTGACAAAGCACTTTGCTTTAATGAGGCTCTGAGTTTGTTTGGGTTTTATGGTTTTTTTGGTTTGGTTGGGTTTGTTGGTTTGTTTTTGTTTTGTTTTGATACAAGGTCTCACTATATAGCTCCAGCTTGCCTGGAATTCTTTATGTAGACCAGGCTGGCCTTGAACACAGAGATCCACCTGCCTCTGCCTCCCAAGTACTAGAATTAATGTTGTACACCAGCACACCCAGCAGAAAGCCTGAAGCCCTAGCACACTTATAAAAAGCTGGGTGTGTAGCATGTAATTCTGGAGTTGGAGAGACAGAATGACTGGAGTTAGTTTGAAGCATTCGGACCACAAAGTCTAGTCAAAGCTGCAAACTCCAGATTCAATGAGAGACCCTGTTCCAGATGGTTCCAAAAAGATGGAAGCCAGGTATAAGGGCACACGCCTTTAATCTCAGTACTTGGGAGACTGAGACAAGAATATCTCTCTGAGTTTGCAGCCAGCCTGGTCTATATAGCTAGTTTCTGGACAGCCAGGGCTACGTAGAGAACTCTGGACTAAGAAAAAAAAAAAAAAAAAGGTGGAGAGCTGTTGAAGAAGGCATCCACCTCTTACCTCTGGCCTCCACATGCATGCACACACACATGGATACTTGCATACACACAAAAACACACAAAAAGTTTATACCTAAAATCCAGCACTCAGGAGGCTGAGGCAGCAGGATCATGTGTTCCAGAACAGACTGGATTATACAGTGAATTCCAGGTAGTCTGTGCTACGTGGCAACACCTTGTCTCAAAAAAAAACAAAAAAATAAAACGCCTTTTCCTTGCCTGTACTTACCCTTAAATCTGCATGTGCATGTATGTTTCTGTAAAGGGTCAGGCATGTACACTGGAGCAGACTACAGTGCAGCAGATAGGTGTGCAGAGAACACACCTTCCTGTCCAGAGCTGTCCATATTCCAGCTTCTTGGGTGTTAAAGGCAGAGCAGCCTTTCTCCAGACACATGCAGATGAGTCTGGGGATAGAGATGGGGATGCAGAATGGGAGGTAAAGACTACACAAAATGACCTTTCCTGTTGTAAGGTGCTTTCTCAGGAGGCAGTTGTGAGTGGCAAACGCTGTCAACGTCAGTCCCTTCCACTCGAGTCTGTCACGGACCCAGTTAGGAGAATTTCACCCTAGGTTTTGAGATAGAAAGGCAACAGCCCTGGGCCAACCTAGTGAGAACTGGAAAGCTGCCTTCAGTCCACAAAAGGAATACACTTAGGTTTCAAGCTGTGGCTTCCATGAGGGCACTTGAGACAGAACATGGGTATTCATGACTATGACAGGATGCAAAGCCAGGGAGTCCATGCATTGTGCCCACAGCCTGCTCTCCAGCTACCTCTCTGATCAACGAAGCTCTCTGGATCCTGCAATTTATCTGCTGAGACATCGCAAAGACCCTCAGGAAGTGAAAGAACTTCAGAAGTCAGAGTCCACCTGACCCCCAAAGGACTGTGCATGTCTGGACAGCCACAAACAGGAGAAACTCAAGAGGCTCAAATACAACCCTAGATATGTAGCAAGCTCTGGACAGTGGCTCCTCTGGAGAAGAGAGGACACAACATCGGGGGCCATAGGACACTTGGCTGCTAATGTCTCGATTCTTTTAAAGGAAAATGTTTTGTTTTGTTTTGTTTTGTTTCCAGAGGGGCAATCTGGATATGCTACACATTCTCATCTGAACTCATGGCTTCAAGCCATCATCATTATCCTCCCAAAGATCACTCCTTATCTCCTTTTTTCTGCATGCAAGGTCATATCCAGTGCAGTACTGTTTGCATCTTGCACAAGTTTTCCTTGGTTATAAAAAAGGGTAAATTAAATACAAAACTTTAACCTCACAAAGATAAGGTAGATGATACAATATTTTCTTTAATTTTGCTAAATACAAATACACTGGGTATTGTAATTCTTGTTTGATAGCTGTTTTGTCGTATGTAATTTTGCTATGCTGAAATTGAAACCTTTCGGGGGCTGGAGAGATGGCTCAGCGGTTAAGAGCACCGTCTGCTCTTCCAGAGGACCCGAGTTCGAGTCCCAGCACCCACATGGCAGCTCACAACTGTCTGTAGTTCCAGTTCCAGACAAACACCAAGGCAAATAAATAAATAAATAAAGTTTTTTAAAAAAAAAAAAGAAATTGAAACCTTTCTTTTTGATTAAACAGAAAAGGGGAAGTGATGTGGAATGTCTTTCTGTATGCTGTGATTTACCATTGGATAATAAAGAAACTGTTTTGGCCTATGCAGGGCAGCTTAGAGGCAGGCAGGAATTCCAAGCATAGATAAAGGAAGAAGAAGCATCAGGGGAGATGCTGCAGGCTTCTGCAGAGAGAGAGAGAGCAAGATGTAAAAGTTATGAGCTACGGGACAAAACATAGATTAGTAGAAATGGGTTGAGTTAAGATGTAAGAGCTAGCCAGCAATAAGCCTGAGCCACAGGCAGAACAGTTTGTAATTTAAAAAAATAATAAGTAAATAAATAGGAGGACCCATTTTTCTACAACTTCTATAATGTCAAGTTAAATTTCTTAAAAGCATTTCCAAGTCTTGGGGAAGGCATGACTCCATGGTAAAGCACTCATTTAACATGTGTAAGGCCCTGAGTTCAATCCCCAGCAATGCAAGAAATAATCAGCCTCTAAAAGCAAATCCACATGATAAAATACTACACAGTGGTTTCAAGAGCAAGCTGGGGGGTGGCAATTGCAGCTGTGAGTCAACAGATGTGAGAAAATTCCCAAGCCTCATTTCTGATTAAGATAAAAGCTGTGCTGTGTGGACCACCTCCTTGTACGTAGGAAAGGGAGCTAAAAATGCATATTCATATTTTATACCAATATATGCTGGGAAGAGCCTCATAAATGAGCTTAAGAACGGAGAGGTAGGATTGACTAGAATAAAAGTGAGTCTTCCCACAACTATCTATCTTTATATCACTTTGGGTTTGAACCATATAAATATATCTACTGTTCAAAGTAAAGTTATAAATAAATAAACAGCCCAGTCAGCATGCTGACAATGTTCTCAATGGCATTGTGGGTATATTTAGCAGTAATCTTAAAGACATAAATCTAAATTCTTTAGGCCAGTCTTTTCACGCCTGGCACATGTCCTTGTGGAAATAAGTTTATGTCAAAAGCTGTGCAATGGACATTGCAGAGGTGTTTGTGGGGGTAAGAAACACCGAGTAACCCAAGTGCTCAATGTTAGGAAGTCAGTTCATTTACCCATGGCTGGAGACAGGCTGCATCGTGTCCTATGAGCTTGAGGCTGCTACCCACCAGGCCCTCACATACACTCAAACCTGATCCCAAGATCAGGGCAATGTGGGCAAGCTGCCATCCTTCAGATGAACAGGGTGGGCAACATCCAGAGTTTATGCCGTATCCAGGCTGGATGCAGGGTTTCCAGTCACTAACCATGCTAAAGGGTACAGAGCACTCTGCTTCCAGTTCACTTCAAAGCAAAACCCTGTGCTGGCTGGTTATCTGTTGACTTGACACAAGCCAGAGGTATCAGAGAGGAAGGAGCCTCAGTTGAGGAAATGCCTCCGTGAGATCCAGCTGTAAGGCATTTTCTCAATTAGTGATCAATGGGGGAGGGCCCAGCCCATGGTGGGTGGTGCCATCCCTGGACTGGGGGTCCTGGGTTATATAAGAAAGCACATGAGAAGGTCAAGCCACATGGGAAGCAAGCCAGTAAGCAGCACCCCTCCATGCCCTCTGCATCAGCTCCTGCCTCCAGAATCCTGCCCTGCCTGGGTTCCCGTCCTGACTTCTTTCAATAATGAACAGCACTGTGGAAGTGTAAGCCAAATAAATCCTTTCCTCCCCACGTTACTGTTTTTTGTCATGATCTTTCATTGCAACAATAGAAACCCTAACTAAGACAGTCCAGGAACATGAATTTTCACAAGTGTCTAAAGTGTCCCCTTTTGGCACTCAATGGCAGTCAGTACACACTTGCAAATGGTCCTTGGGTGAAGGAGGGCAGGTCTGTAACAAGGTCTGTTTGGCTTCACTTTACCCTTCTTGTTAGGCACAGACTGACCCACATGGCTAATGATTTTTGTACATAGCACTGGTGTGGAAAGGTGAGTTCTGCTGGAATCAACTGTCTTGGGCCTGTTTTCTAGACAGGCTACATTAGACAATGACAGTCACATGTTTCTGAAGCCTAATTCTTCCACACCATGGCATGGAATGCATCATACATCAGGGCTAGGGAAATGGCCAGCACCAGTGCATAAGGTGCATGCATGAAAACCAGGCATGGCAGCATGTTGGAAATCCCAGCACTGGGGGTTGAAGACAAACAAACCCTGGGAGGGCTCTGGCCAGCCAGCGCAGCTTAGTCAAAATCTTCCAGCCAACAAGAGACCCTGTCTCAACAAGCAAGATGGAAAACGAGGGGCTGGAGAGATGGCTCAGCAGTTAAGAGCACTGACTATTGTCCAGAGGACCTGAGGTCGATTCCCAGCATCCACATGGCAGCTAACAACTGTCTGTAATTCCAACATCTGACACCCTTACACAGTTATACATGCAGGCAAAACACCAATTCACATAAAATAAAAATAATTTTAAATAAAAGATGGAAAATGATAGAGAAAGATACCTGGTGTCAACCCCTGGGTCCAAACACACCAGCATGGGTGAGCATGCCTGCACATGACCACAAACACCACATGTGCACACACACATACTAATAATAAATAATAAGTTAATTCATTAAATGATGCTTGTTATACTGCTGGAATACAGTAAGTTAATATTTCATATATTCCCAATTGTTAAATATTATAGTAGTAACACATAATTTTATCACTTCTATCATATATAGCAGACTCTAAATAATCCATGTGGAAATTACCATTATCATCATCCCCATTTTATAAATGAAGAAGACAAGAAAAAGTTTAACCAATGTGCCCACAGTCTATGGCAAGATAGGGATGTGAATTTCCCACTCAGAAGTCGAACTGGACTTGGTGGTATAGACCTACAATCCCATCTAGTCGGAAGACTGAAGCAAGAGAGTCACAGAGTCCTGCCTGGGCAACTGAGAGAGGCACTGCCTCAAAACACAGAGAACAGAGACACAGCTCAGTGGTAAAGTTCCTGCCTAGCACGCACAAGATTCTGGCTTCATTCCTCAGCTGAGAGACGGGTAGGGCAAGAGCTGGAGAGATGGCTCCGTTGGTAAAATGCTTGCTACAAAAGCGTAAATTCAGTCCTCAGCACCCACACAGAAAGCCAGACTTGGTGGTGCCCATTTGTAATCCACCAGGGAAAAGCGTTAAAACGACATAGGAGGCAGAAGCAGGTGAACTTTGTGAGTGCAAAGTCACACACACACACACACACACACACACACACACACACACACACACACACACACACACACACACACACACACACACACACGCACGCGCGCGCGCGCGCGCACAACTATGCTGGGGAGGAACCAAGGTGGGACCTGGAGAGACGACTCCCAACAGTCTGTAACTCCAAATTCGAAGGGATCTGATGCCCTCTTCTGGCCTCTACGGGTACTGCATGAATGTGGTGCACAGATATACATGTAGGCAAAACAGCCATATACATAAAATTGAGGACAGGGCTACATCCCAGCAAACACAGTGAAATCTAAAATTATTGTACACTGAAATGTGCTGAGCCTGCCTAACCCTGCTCAGCAACACATTATAGAACGTCCAGGGTTAGTCCTTGAGGTCACAGGACTGTGGCTGACAGCATGGTCCAGCATTGTAAAGAGGATCCCAGGGCACCCGTTGCTAGCCCATCATCACTAACCCATTGGTCTTAACCAAACCATCATGGTGCAATCCACAGACCAAAGCCAAGGCCTTCTCAGCCAGCATCCAGGCAGCAACCAGGATCTCACCAGTTTACCCTCCACTGCAGGTTCATGGGCGGTAGAGCATGTGCTTAGCATGTGTGAGGTCCTGGGTTCAATGACCCAAAAGAAAGAGAAAAGAAAATCAAAGAGCATAGGGAAGAGAAGCTTTACTGTGTGTAGTGAGATTCAGAGATTCAGTGGGATTAAAGGAGCCTTGGAAGCTCCTGAAAATCCCGACCCCGATAGGGCGTGGCCAGAATCGATGGAGACCAGGGAACTCGTCGGACTTGCCTTCCTGTTTGGTACCAGACATGTCCACGAACCATCTGTCGTGGGACAATTCACTCTCCAAGAATTGTCTTCAGGCCCAATTGTATCAGTGAGTGTTTCTATAACCTCTTAATAAATATTAATCCTTATATGATATATTTCAAGTGAATATTTTCTCCGATATCTGTACACTGAAACGACCCTTCACATTGGTGCCCGTGGTGCCTGTTTGCTCTGCTCCCTTTTCAGCCAAAGTTCTGGCTGCCTCAGTCCAAGACAAGAACTTGCCGGCATGCTGGAGCAAAGCCGTGTGTGACGGCAGAGGAGAGGAAGCGGGTACTCTCAGATGGGGAGGGGCCGTAGCTTCAGTCAGCCTCCAGCTTTCACAGAGAACTGGGAGGAGGATCAAGCACAGGGGTAAGAACAGTCCCTGTCATCTGAGCAGCACGGGAAGCAAGTAATTAGCTTTAAGATGGAAGCCAGCTGCACCAGGGAGCAGAGACAGAGGGCGGGCGGGGAGCAGGGGAAGAAGCAGAGAAAAAAAGACAGATAACCCAGGTGGGGTGGGGGGCAGGCAAGGAATGCTGCAAACAAGATCTGTAGTGTATTCGTCTGCCCTAGCCAGAACTTTTATACTTATCCTTCTCAAAGACAGGGTAAAACCTGTGACAGTGACCCAGTCACAAATCTCACTAGTTCTAGACGTCCCCCACTGGCCACCTAGTGAGCAAGCAGTCCTGAAACAACACTGCCACCTCTGGCAGGAAGGGGAACTACCCAGCCTCACCACCACCACCACCAGAGCGGTGTTCTACCTCATCTTTACATCCATCAAGTTGTTCGTACCTGGGGTTCCCAATGCCCTGGATGCTCCCACCTCTAGATATTCTGACCCGCAGACCTTCTTTCATTCTGGTCCTCTCAAATGTCACTTCTCTGAAGAGGTTGTTGCTGTCCATTCTTCTAATACAACCCCAGGGCTAGAATGGTGAAGCGCACTTATAATCCCATCATGTGTAAGGAGAGGAGTTGAGGATCAACCTTGAATACATAGCAAGCCTGGGAAGCCCCTGTCCCCGACCTCACAAAGCCACTGCTGTTTCCTTTCCACTGGACATTGTCTGGAACCATATGGGCTCTATCTCTCACTGCTAGAAAACACCACAAAGCCTGTCATTGAGTGCCTCGTCTGTTTGTAAAACTACAGTCAGTAAACTTGGACCACCAGTATTGCTTGAGTATAAGACTGGGAATTCATCCAGCTGTGCCATCCTGAGCTCAAGGACCCAATTTCAAATATCACAGGGGTGAACTGCGGTTCCTCACAAACACCACATTCTACCTGAAGGACATTACATCCCCATGCAAACTGGCTTGCCTCCATACACACAGCAGACCTGCTTTGCAAATCCCCCAGGCTCGAAACTCCAGCTTCCACAATGCTCCTTTCACACTATGGGGGACCCCCTAGAACAACTCCACCTTTATGGAACACTAGTGTAGCCTCCAACCCCGGGCCACTATGAGATTCAGTCCCGCCCTCCTCAGCAACACAGCTGTGGTACCTTTGCCTCCCTAACCCATCTCCAGGATGCCCAGGATGCTACTGTGACAATCACCAGGAAAACAAGTAGCCTCCTATTCGCCCCTCCAGGATGTCTATCACCTCCTCAGCATCTCATCCAGACCCCCTTGAATAAACTTACAGATATCTCAACAAGGCATCTTTCCCCTGCATTCTGGAGCTTGGCTCACTGCCTTGGAAACAATTCCTTACACTAACTAACGACCTGTTCTGGATGTTCTCTCAATTTCAAACTCCTAGAGGATTCCCTTTCAGCTGTTACATCCTGTCTCTCCCGGAGGAAACTCCCCCTTCTTCCACATCCCTCATGCTTTGGGGTGACTGTTAAAAGTCTCCACAGCCTGAGTTCTTCACAGTCAGAGACCAGATGCTGTTCACATCTGACTCCTCTTTATCTCCTGTAATAGGGCTGGTCGTGAGCAGAGTGACTTTTGTAGTCTCACTCCATCTTAAGCATCCCTGCGAGACAAAGCCTCTTGTCTTCTTAACTTCAGGGTGGGGAGGTCACGACCCTTCCCTCAGGTGACCTCAGCAATGAGGGACAGAGCCAGGACTCAGCAAAGGAATCCCAGCACCTAAATCAGGGCCAGCTTAAAGTAGGTGCTCAATGAATATTCATGGGATAATGGATAACCTACATTCCTCCTGTCTCTGACCTTGGCACTGACAGCTCCATCAAAGGCACAGAACACCAGTATGCTTGCTTCCTCAGCCCCGACTCTGACCCAGATATCAGCCAGGTTTCTTCCCCTGCCTTCCTCCTGCTCAAACCCTGAGCAGGAAACAATCCAGCTGCAACCAGGGAAGAGATGCTGCTGACAAGCCTAAGGTTTTTGCTTTGTATGTTTAGTTGGTTGGTTGGTTTTCAGGAGAACATGGGTCTATTTAGAGTGCAGCATTGGGTGACAGGCTATACACTAACAAGAGTACTGCCTGCCTCTTTTCTGTTTCTCTTTCTGATTTATTTTTGAATGTTTATTTATTTATTTTATGTGAATTGGTGTTTTGCCTGCATGTATAACTGTGTAAAGGTGTCAGATCTTGGAATTACAGACAGTTGTTAGCTGCCATGTGGATGCTGGGAATTGAACTCAGGTCCTCCGGAAGAACAGTCAGTGCTCTTAACCACTGAGCCATCTCTCCAGCCCCCTGATTTATTTTTGAGTCAGGGTTGTATTGTGTAGCCTTAGTTGGCCTACTCCTCAAAATATTGCCCAGGCTGGCCTTAGACTTATGGCAATCCTCCTGCCTCAGTCTCTTGACTACTAGGATTATAGTCATATGTCCATCTCAGGGACCTAGGCTTGGAAGGGAAGGTGGTGTTAAAACTGAACTAGGGTCTGAACAGAGACAGTCCTGTAATATTCCAGGTGTTCCTTTCAGAATCATCCATACCTCAGCCCTCTTCCCTGGGTTATCTTCCTGAACTATTTCCTATTTATTTCCCCTGTGTCTCTATCGTGCTTGTTCAAGGCGATCTTGAGCAAGGTTGCCCTCTCCAGCCCTCACTGAAGACAGAGCCACTCATAAGCATGGCCACCATCTCCTTCCACTTAGACTAGGTTTGTGTGAGCTGCACATCCTGCAGCAGGAACACAGAGAAGGGTGTGCAGGCACAGATCCCTGAGGTCTGAAAACCCATGCCATCTGGATCCTCAAGACCTTTCCCTCAGGCAGTGGTGTACACTCAGCATTCACTAGGACTGAGAACAGATGGTGAATAACCAAAAAAAGACAATGGCTTTCGTGTTCTCTCTCTCTCTCTCTCTCTCTCTCTCTCTCTCACACACACACACACACACACACACACACACACACACACACACACCTTTATAAGAGTATATGAGTGTTTTGCCATTATGTATCATATGCCTTGTCCCTAGGGAATCCAGAGAGGCTGTTGAGTCCCCTGGAGCTGGAGTTATCCCAACTACACAGTCCCTCAACTCTCTACACTGGAAACTAGCATGGTCCCAAGAGAAAGTAAGGGGTGCTTCTCTTAGGAACACTTGGAATTCTGGGTTCCAAAAAAGTGTCAGAGGTCAGGTACAGGAACAAGCCTCACCTTGTCCTCAGAACACTCAAATGTTCTAGATGCCCCCATATACAGCACTTTTTACAAGACCTGGAGATTTTTCACATCCCATGCAACCATCTCTTTATTTCACTCTGTTTTCCACATGTCCCTCATCCAGCATCAGCATCCAGTCTCAGTAGGACCAGCAGCCTCAGTGTGTATGCCTGCATAGCATAGCTCAAGTCCTTTCCAGTGTGTCGGAGAATGACCACATGGGCCTTCTAAACAAAGGGTCAAAACAGAACACAGGCAGAAAATCCCCAGAATCCCAGCTCCAGTCTGTAGCAGTCATGAGACCATGGCAGGTTCATTCTCCCAGAAGTGGCTTCTTCCATTTTAGATTAGGGTGCTGGAGATAAAGCTCAGGGGTCAAATGCTTGCCTATCATGTAGGAGATGCTGGATTCAATTTCTAGAATCACAGAGAGAAAGAAAGAAAGAAAGAAAGAAAGAAAGAAAGAGAGAGAGAAAGAAAGAAAGAAAGAATAGCTGGGTGTGTAACACACACTTTGTAATTTCAATACTCAAGAGCTGGGGCAAGAGGATCACCACAAGTTCAAGGCCTGCCTGAGCTACAAAGTGAAACCCTGCCTCAAAAATAAAATTATATTGGGGGGTGGCAGGATGAGAAGAGCCACACCTCGGGATTAGAGAGGACAAAGGAAGAAATATGGCCAGTGATGAGAAGTCACAGCTGGTTTTGTTCAGGCTGTAATGGGATGTGGTACTAGCCTGTGTGTATGTGACTGTGACTGACCTTCCATAGTCAAGTCTGAATGTGCATACGAGTGTGTGTATTCAGGATATGCCAGGACTCTGACGAGTTTCACTAAAACTAGAGGCTAGCCAAAGATTAGGACCCTCCTAAGGCGACAGTTATCTGTGTCTGTCCCAGGCCCCAGGGGCAGGGGCTATGTGAAAGTTCCCAGCTACAGGGTACCAGCTTGTAGCTGCCTCCTTGGTGCCACCTAGTGGCACTGGATTTGCACAGTTTAGAAACCTGTCCTTAGAGGAGCCTGGTCACAGACTGGATACAAATTCTGGGTTTGTCTAACTCTTGAAAGCTGACCCCAGAGCCTGGCCTTCAGTCTCAGCCAGGGTTGCCCAACAGGGCTGTCTGTGGTGGTAGACATGTTCTAAAGTGTTCCATGTGTCTGTCTAAGTGGGTCAGCCCTGAGCACTCTGTTTCAGGATGCAAGATGCATCTTTTTGTTTTTTATGGTGCTAGGGCTTTACATATTCAAGGCAAGTATTCAAATTCAAACACTGTTTGAAAAGGAAGGAAGGGAAGAAGGAATTAAGAACATTTACCTTCACTAGCAGCCAAAGGAAATAGACAAAAACACATAACAAAAAATTATTTTCAGAATCTCTGCATATTTTATTATAATCAAAACAATATTAAAATTTAAAAATATATCAATGGTTAAATTAATTGTGGAATTCCATAATCACTGGGTAAGTAGCATTTTAAATCACAGTGGGGGAGTGTGTTGTTTGATTTGAGGTTTGGTTTTGTTTGTGCTTTGCTTTGGTTTTAAGACTGAGTTTCCACCAGGCAGTGTTGGTGTATGCCTTTAAATCTCAAATGAAAGCAGGTGGATCTCTGTGAATTCCAGGCCAGCCTGGTCTACAAAGTGAGTTTCAGGACAGCCAGGACTACACAGAGAAACCCTGTTTGGACTGGGGGGGGGGAGGAAACACGGGACGACAAGTCTCATGTAGCCCAGGTTGGCCTTAGATCCAATACGTTAACAGAGAATGACCCTGAACTTCTGACTTCTGATCTTCCTGCATCTCCCTTCTAAATTCCCCTGGTTTTATGTGATGCTAAAGATCAAACCCAGGCCTTCACACATGTTAGGCAAGCACTCTGCTAACAGCCACATCCGCAGCCCTAAGTCATCTTTTAAAAGATTACTTAATGTTAAAATGACATTACATAATACTTTTTAAAGTCTAAAGACATAAGATTATTAGGAAACATTAAAGCAGTAACCTGTGAAGGGGATATAGTCCAGTGGCTCATCACTGGCTTAGCAGATTTGACTCCTGAGTTTAATCCCCACATCATAAGTAGGAAGGATAATGATATTTTGGGCGGTGGGTTATGGTTTATTTTTTTTTCACTTCATATTTTTTAAATCTCCTGCAGTGAGCATGTACTATTTTTATAATCAGGAAAATGCTATTTTTAAAAATGAGGGGAGGGCTGTACCGGTATAGGAAAAGACTTGTGATCCAGCTTTTAAAACAAGAGAGACTATGAGAACATGCCCAGGCCTACAGAGAAGGACTCAGAGGAAGCAGACACTGTGGTCTGAAAGTTGTGCTGGAGGGTTTTCATTCATTTATTCAGAATTCTATTAGCGTCTGTGCACTAAGTAAGTAAGATGTGTCCTTGCTGATCAGATTTGAGCCTCCACAATGGTGAGGACATGGGCAGTAGAGAAGATGTGGGTGGTTAAAGCCCCTCTTGGGAACCCATGGCAATACCACATAGAGCTGCAGTCTCACAAACACACAGTTAAGTAGAGAGCAATGCCAAAGCAGAATTTGAGATGTCAAAACATGAAAATGATCCAGCCATGCGGAATATAACAGTGAGCCCAAATACGCACTAACTGGCAATTAAAAAGAAGAATCTTGACAGGTGGTGGAGGTTGTAGACACCTTAAATCCCAGCACTCAGAAGGCAGAGGCAGGTCTCTGTGAGCTATAAAGAGAACTGTTGCCTCAAAAAATCAAGAAGAAGAGGAGGAAGAGGAGAATAAGAGGTAAATATAAGGAGTTCCGAGAGATTCCAGGAAGGGCCCACACTCAGGACTGTAATAGCAACAGCCACATATACATGTATACATCTGATCTTCACTATGTCTCTGCACTATTATAAGCATGGACATATACAAACTTACTTCATACCCAAAATAACACTTCCAAGTGAGGAAACTGAGGCACAAAGAAATAAAGTAACCCGTCTGAGGGCTTAGGGCTGATAAAGGGCAGGGTCTAGCTCTGAATCCAGTCTGGCCAGCATGGCACCATGTCAAAAATTCAAAAGATGACGTGTATGATTTTTTTTTTTTTTAAGACAGGATCTCTCTAATATGTAGGCCTGGCTGTCCTGAATCTCACTAGTAGACCAGCTGGCCTCTAACTCAGAGATCTACCTGTCTCTGCCTCCGGAGTGCTAAGATAAAAGATGTGCATCACTAAACCAGGCCCATGTGTGAATTTTTAATACAGTTATCCACAAAGGACAGAATCAACTCCCACAAATGCCAGGATCCAGGTTGCTGAAGGCTTTTATACAAAATGGGCTGGTACTCACACAGAACCCACAAACAGCCTCCTGTATGAAGTCTGTCTTCTCTGGATTGTGTATGGCACCTGACACACTGCAACAGATACTGTGTAAGACAGAGAAGGAGTGGATGGGGGGTGCAGAAGAAAGACAGGGTGGGGGGAGACAGGAGGAGAGCAGGAAGGGGAAACCAGTCTGGATAAAAAATAAATAAATAAATAGATAGATAGATAAATGAATAAATAAATAAATAAATGTTATAGTGTGTTGTCCAGAGAAAAATAGCAAGCTAAGGGGTCTGCACCTATGCAGTACTGGTGTGGTTTGAAATATATGTATTTCTAGGCATTATGGTGCATGTATTTAGTCCCAGCACTCAGGAGACATAAACAGGTTGATCTCTATGAATTTAAGATGAGTCTGGCCTACAGAGTGAGTTCTGGACCAGCTAGGGGTACACAGTGAGACTCTATCCAAAAATATGTGTATTTTCAAACTAAGGTTGGTTGAATCTGTGGATATGAAACCCAAGAATGCAGAAAGGGCAACTACATACACAAAACCATAGATGGCTCCCAGACACTCCTTATGGAGCTGGAGAAATGGCCCAATCTGTAAAGTAGTTGACAAACAAAGATGAGGACTTGGGATCAATCCCCAGCCCCAGTATAGAAAAGCCAGGCACTGGAGTGCACACATGTAACCCCAGCACTCAGGAGGTACAAACAGAGAGCCCCTGAGGTTCGCTGCCTGCCAATCTAGCAGAACTGGCAAGTTCCCAGTTCAATGAGAGACTATCTCAAAAAACAGGGGAAACAAAAGAAATCAATAAGGTGAGGAGTAAATGAGTGGAGAGCAATCGAGAAAGACTCCAGATATCAACTCAGGCCTCTATACACACGGACATCTACACCACACCGACACACACAAATCAATTCTGACATATGCTTCAACACAGATGAATCTCGAAGACTCTATAGTAAGTGGAAAAAAACCACACGGGAAAGTGCAAATATCACATAGTTTTACTTGTATGAAACTCATAGAGACAGATAGAGGAATGGTGGTCACCAGGGTGGAAATGGTGGAGAATGAAGTTACTGTACAGTGGGTACAGGGTTTCCACCTGGGGTAATGAAGTGGGCAGTGATGCATGGCATCCCTTAAGGGTGGCTAGAGAGGGGTAATTTTGAGCTGGGATGTAGTTCATTGATACACTGCCTTCCTAGCATGAACACCTGCTCCGCATAGACCTGTAATCTCAGTGTCTGGGAGGTGAAGGCAGAAGGATTAGAAATTTATGGTTTTTCTTGGCTAAATAGCACTTTGAGGCCAGACTGGACTAGATGAAACCCTGTCAAAAGGAAGAAAGGGAGGGAGGGAATCTATTATGTATTTTATTAAAATTAAAATATTGGTAAAAATTAGATAAAATATTAGCTGTCAGCTGAGGATGTCTCTCAATGTTAGAGCACTTGCCTAGCATACGTGAGACCACGTTTGATTTCCAGAGCCCTATCAGAACAATGATGTTAGTAATGGTCAAACCTCGGTCTCAAGAGGTCTGGCATACAGTTATCTAAGGGATTGAGGGAGGAACAACCTGAGTTTAGAGGAGAAAAGGAAGCAATCTTATTGGGCAGGAAGGCCCTGGAAGCTGGTTTAGGCTTTCCCATCTCCTCCTCCTCCTCCTTCTCCTCCTCCCCCCTCCTCCTGTTTGCACTGCACAATGGTTGCTATGGAAACAAGGACACCTTGGGCTCCTAGAGCTCAGCCCAGGTGCTGCTAACTCTGGGAATAATACCAGCATGTGAGTAATAGAAAGGCCCCAATCCTCAGGGCTTTGTGTACACATCTGTCCCAATGCCCTCTGCCTGTCTAGCAATGTGTACACATCTATCCTCAGCAGGCAGGCTTGAGTAGATGTTCATATCATTCCAGCTTGCCCTTGTGAGTACACAGATGTTTACAGGCCTATGGGTATGTCACATGGTTACATATGTGATCACACAGCCCAAGACTATTGTATGCCACCAGAAATACTATGACAGGTGGCATTTGTTGATCACTGTGTACTAAACACTGTGCTCCACGCTTCCTCTAAACTATCTCACTAAACCTCATAGCAGCACCAATGTGTAGCACTATTAATATCCCTCAATATAGAAACTGGGGCACAGGAAAGTTGTGTGGTTTACCTAAGTACACCCAAAGTGTGTGAACCTTACCACTGAATCTGCATCGTGGGAACAGCCCTTTATTTTTTTAAAAAAATAATTTGTTTATTTTAGCTAGGGTGTACCCTTTAATCCCAGAGTTTAGGCAAAGGCAAGCAGATCTCTGAGTTTGAGGTCAACCTGGTCTATTGAGCAAGTTCCAAGGCAGCTAGGAAGGACTGTTACACAGAGAAACCTTGTCTTAAAAAACAAAACAAAAAAATTGTTTACTTTTATTTTATGTGTATCAGTGTCTCCCTGCATGCATGTCTGTGCATCACATATATACATGGAGCCCATAGACGCAGGAAAGGTCACCAGATCTCCCTGAAACTGGAATTACAGATGAGTGTGAGCTGCCATGTGGGTTCTGAGAATTGAACCCAGATCCTTTGCAAGAGCATCAAGTGCTCTTAACTACTGAACCATCTCTCCAGCCCTAAAAGTGACAGTCCTTTAAATGGACCAGATCCCAAGCAGCTGTGGGGCCACCTGCACCACAAGTACTATGTCCATCATGGTAACAAACACTAAGGCTTCCTGAACCCCACCCAGGGGTGATAAGACAGAATCTCCCAGATGGAGCCCAGGAAACTACATCTTAAGCCACCCTCTAGACTGGTCTGCCCTGCCACCAGAGTAAGCAGCCTACTCTGGTTTTGGCGGAGTGAGGACAGAGCTGTCCATCCTGAATCCTGATCCTGAGCCCAGTAATGGACTTGTGAAAGTCCACTGGCAACCTGAAGCTCATGTCTATTACAGGCATCTAAAAGCATCCACGCACCCAGGCCAAGCCAGCTGCTGTCAGCACGCTGCTCCCCAGGGCTGGGCCCCACAAGTCAGTTATGTGGCTTTGTGGCCTGCCAGGCACGGATTTCCGCCCCCTCCACCCTCTCCAAATGAGCTGGGTGTGGGGCAGAGGCTCACACAGTGAGCCAGAGACAGGGAGGGAACACCACCTGGCCAGGAACACTGCAGAAAGCTCCTGCTGGCTCTGACCTCAAGGGCACAGTGTGGCGGGCACAGCAGAGGCAGCACTCTCTATGACCCTGACCAGACAGAGATTTTTCCCTGCTCCAGAAAGCACTGGGTGCACTAGGCCTGAAGTCTCAGCTAATCCAGAAAAGAAAGGGTAGCAGTGTATTTGCAAGAAAAACAAAATCAGAGGTGAGATAACTAACTTGGTATTGACAGGATTTAAGCAGAGATTGCCTGTCTCCAATGGCCACAAAGTAACCCACCGGTTGGTACCTCCTCTTCTACACACATTTGAGAATGCCTATGGATGGCATGCCATGACCAGAGAAATTTAGCAAAATCTGGAGATAGTTTTCATTGTTACAGCTGGGGGTAGGTTGCTGGCAATAGGTGGGTAGAGGGCAGAGATCCTACACTGGCCAGGACAGACCCCACAGGGACCATCCAGATCAATGGGAAGAGTCAAGCCCTTGGCTACAGTGGCAGACCCATCTGGAGTTCACATGAACCTCTAACCCCCACCCCCACCCACCCACTGGCCACCATCAGGCTTGTCTGTCCCTGGAGACAGCCGTTCTCAAACTTCACTGCCACGGATGTCACTCAAGAGTCTTGAAAAGGTGCTAAGTTCCACCTGGGTCCTCTGATTTCTTTGACGTTGATTTTATTGTTATTGTTTTGTTGACCAGTACCCCTCCCCCGACAGAAACTGGGCCTTGTTTTGTAACCCAGGCTAGTCCTGAACTTGAGATCCTCCTGCTGCAGCCTCTGAGTGCTGGGATTACAGACTTGTATTACCACATCCAGCAGGTATTCAGAACCCTTTATGGTCTCCAGATGCACAGACATCTGGAGACCATGGCCTGCTGGAAAGAAAGCAAAGATCTTACTACTGGTTACGGCCTGAGACTGTTGGTGAGCATTCCATAAAGAGAAGCCTCTGCAAGCCCCATATAATCCTGACTACCAGCTCCACCATCAGAGATTGGGGCTGACCCCACAACAGCTCCCAGGGACAAGCCGATGTGCAGTCAGTACTAACAGAGTCTCTTACATATTTGCATCTGACTCCCCAGAGCAGGACAGTTAGAATGGCTTTTGAAATGAGGACTTAGTCACACTGGCACAGACAAGGAGGAGGAGGAGGAGACTAACCCAGAGCTTCCATTACTGTCTGGGCAGGAGATAATGGGCCTGAACTTGGAGGCAGGAGGACCAGCCCTACATGAGTCAGAGGTTTCTCAGCCTGGAGAGAGGAAGCATTGGATATGAAAGACAGAAAAGGTTAATTGGGAGGGTACCAGTCTGGGAACAGAGCCGGAAATGATCCGGCAGCCAGTGAGGGGGTAAGAGCCGTGAAGGGGAAAGGGAACCTGAGGATAGAGACTGGAGAATCAGTCACAGAAAAGTGAGAGCAGACTAGAATGGCATCTCAGGGCCAAGGTCACCCACAGGTAACCCCAAGGCCTGTACAGTGGCTTTTTTAGCTCTTTAGTTGTCAAGACTTTGCCCAAAGTCCAGGTCTCTAGTGGCTTTAAAGCAGCTCCTGTAACAGTAAGGTGAACAAGGCCTGTAACCCTATCTTCTCCAGAGATCACAGCAAGGGGATCAAAGGTTCAAGGTTGGCCTGGGCAGCTTAGCAAGCCTCTTATCTGTGGGGCTCATGCAAGCCACCTAGAAAACGTCTAACAAAACCTAGGACAGGCACTGAGAAACCCTGCACAGTGAAGGGTTCAGGCTGTTCAGCCAGAAGAGAAGAATTAGGCCACAAGGAAGCCTTTTGAGCACTGAGAAGCTCTCAGGAAAACTGGGGGTTAGCTTGGAGGAGGAGGAGGAGGAGGAGGAGGGAGATGGGATCTGTTTGGGTTATGCAATGGAAGTTTCAGGGATTCAAAATGAAAATAATGGACAGCAGTGAGTGAGCAGAACTATATTCCAATAAACTAGGTATCCTTAAAAGGTAATGAGCTCCCCGACACTGGAAACAATCAAGCTTCAGCTAAAAGCCTAGCTCCATAGGCAGAGGGAATCTGTGGCTAGTTTGTCTTGTTTCCTCCAAGCCTTTGGCCCCCAGGATCCTGCAGATCTAGGGTCTCTCCTGATGACTCCCTTCTTCTCCCAGGACTCCCAGGAATGATGCTCTGGACTTTGCCTCCCAGGGAGGCCTTGATAGTCCAAACAAACAACAGAATGCCCACCTCCTTTCTGCTCTTCCCTTAGGATCTAGAGGCTGCCATCAGGCCTGGTAGTGCTGAGGGCCTGAGAGACCTGTCAAGAGCCCCAAGTAGCACAGCACTAGGCTTCCACAAAGTAAGCAGGGTGAGACTGTAGAGAGAGTTGATCTCAGACTGGCAGGCCACAAGCAAGCCATCCCACCCTCCTGCACCCCTTCTTCCTCACTAACATGGTTAACTATGCCCATTCCACTCCACGGCTTCACTAGCCACATGAAAGATACCCTCACTTGGATCCAGAGATAAGCTGAGTCTTTCTTTGCTGTCCCAATCCCACTTCAGAAGAGCTCCAGCCCCCAGGAGCTAATGCC
This sequence comes from Sigmodon hispidus, assembly GCA_004025045.1. Classification (NCBI taxonomy): domain Eukaryota; kingdom Metazoa; phylum Chordata; class Mammalia; order Rodentia; family Cricetidae; genus Sigmodon; species Sigmodon hispidus. The sequence goes on from PVIH01001795.1 coordinate 190,370, forward strand.
CATCAGTAGACATTCACCAACCCTGGTCAAATCTAAAAGCTGCTCATCCACCCATAAATTAGAACACAGACTCACCAGAGCCTTCTGGGCATCATGGGAACCAGTCAGGAGCATAGAGGAGCATAGAGGTCCCTGGAGCCTGCAGAACTTGCCACCTAGTAAATGGCACCTCCAGGTACATCCCGGGTGCTTGGCAATGAAATCAGGACACAGCCCAAATGCCAGCTAAGCATCTGCCTGCCTTGCTTTCCCTGGTAGCCACTCACACCGCCCCAGACTCAGATCCCAAAACAGACATGTTCATGGTTACCATAGGAACTTGCTAAAGCCAAAAAAGGCACCACACAGGCACCCACATGGGCCCTCTAAGTTTGTGTCCATTTGCATGAGTAAACACACACACACACACACACACACACACACACACACACACACACACACACACACGTCAGCACTATCCAGGCTTGGGGCCCATCCTGAAGAAATCAGTGACTCAGGGCACCAGAGGAGGGGCTTACCCACTGAAGGAACACGAGGAGTTGGGTTAGGTTGGGGGCAGAGCAAAGATAACCTCATTGTGCCTGCAGAGCCAGAGAGCAGGCACTGCCCTTTGCCTTCCTGTGACACCAGCCCCCCAGCCCTCCACACTCTCCTTCTCTATTCCCCTCTACTAGCTGACATGTATAGGTTCCAGGATCCCAAACAACACAGGATAAAGAAGGGAAAAGAAAAGAGGCTTTATACTCAGAGCCTTATTGCCTCCCCTGAAAGTGACCCAATTCCTGAGTTCCCCATCTCCACAAAGGGGACACACATCCACCCAGGGCTCACTCTCTCTAGTCTACCACTCCACTCTGGTCTGCAGCCCTGAAGTATCTGAACCTGGTCACTCTCATCCCTTCTGAAAGCCTTCCGGTTCTGCCCAAGCCTTCCCAACTGCCTAGCCACACTCCTAGAGGCAGGCCAGTCCACCCCCTCCCAACCCGTCTCCTGTCTGACAAGAACAAGCACTCCCAGGTCCTCCCACCTCAGTGCCTTCAGGATGCAGTGATGCAGCACAGAGCCTCCCTTCTCCCGCTGGACCACTGACTTCACACACCCTTAAAGACGCCCTAGGCTACCCCCAGCTGGGAGGGCAAATGGGAACCTTAGTTACATCCCCTGGCAACTGTGTGCACTGTCCCTGTGAGGATGAAAGTTACCAAAAGAAGCCTGTCTTTCCATCCCTGTGTTCAGCCCCTCACCATCCCCCCGCCTTGGATTTGGAATGTAGGTACCCAATAGATGTTGGTTGAACTGACTCAGTCTTCTCCCCACAAAACATCAGGCTCCCTATATTTTGACAAATCCAAGACACTCAGCAGACATTCCAGGTGTGTAAGATAGAGCTAGAATGAGTCAACTGCAGAAAATTCTAGAATATCTTGTGGTGACTTAAAGACTCTTTGATCCACAATAAATAAAAATCTGCCAGCCAGTGGAGAAAAGAACTGCTTATCATGGCTCTTGAACAGTGAAAAGATTTGTTAAGTAGGGATCAATGGTCGGCTGTAGAGAAATGGGCTCTCAAGGCTGGAAACACACACTGGTACCCAGACAATAGAGCTCTGACTACACTAGCTCTTCCCTCCAATGGCATCATGATTGGCTGGCACCAAGAAAGCAGATGTAGGCAGAGATAATCACCTAGATTGTACATTGCTCTTACAGACTTGCAGTGGAAGCCTATGTGAGGAAAATGAAACTGGTATAAGGGTGCACCTCTTTAATCCCAGCACTCGGGAGGCGGACACAGGCAGATCTGCAATCTCAAGCCAGCCTGGTCTATATAGTAAGTTTCAGGACAGCCAGGGCTACTTGGTTAGACTCTGTGTCCAAAAAAGGGGGAGGAGGGCAGGTGAAGGGCTGTGACAAAGCAAAAAGTGGCACTTCCTGGAGGTGGTGTACCATGTCCTGCACACTGTCCATAGTGGCTGCTCTCAGGGCTACCAGTGGCCAGGGGGAGCTGCATTGACACACAGCTGTTACCGCTTATGTGACCACCTTGTCTGGAATAGAATTTGAACCCTTAGCTGCCTAAATCATCAACTCAGAATGGCAATGGCTGCCTATGGTCAAACCACAGCATACTCATCCCAAGTCAGACCTCCTTCCCTCCCTTGAGGAAGAAATGCAAAGACACATTTGCACTCAGCTCATCATATGCCCTCTGTCTGCCAGAGATGTCATTTCTAGAGGCCAAGAATGAGCCATAATTGTATAGATGGATTCTCTTTTCTTAAGAGTATTTTTTCCATGTAAAAATATATGTTGTCTGCATGTATATACATGCATTCCATGTGTCTGGTGCCTGAGAAGGCCAAAAGAGGGCATTGGATGCCCCGGAACTGAAGGTAAGAACGATTGTGAGTCACCGGGTGGGCCCTCCGCAAGAACAGCCAGTGCTCTTTCTTGGCTGCTGGGCCGTATCTCCAGCCCCCAATCAGGTTCCTTTTCCTACAAGGTAATAGACTCAGATCTTGGCGTTTGGGTATGATATTTCCCAGCAGCAGAAATGATATGTCCTGAGCTATGTTTATGTTCATTTGGTCCCTGTGTCTTTCCCTAAGCACAACAGTCATCTCAGGTGACTGAGCCATGCATCAGACAGACAGGCAGGCAGACAGACAGACATACACATGGCTTCTACTTGGGACTTCCTCTGGGAGAAACTGAGATGACTACAATTCAGTTACTGTAACTTTGTCCTAAGCCAGCTCCCAGAGCAGGCCAAAGACGGGGACTTCTACATGCTGACCACCTCACCTGTATCCATTCTTCTATGTCTCATTCTCCACCTGCATCCCTCCACCCTGTCTGCCTCCCCTCCACCCCCTCTGCCTTTAATTTCCATGTTGGATCCTATTTCTTTATGATAGGCTAAGCATATGACCCACAATTTCATCATTCAGTGAACCTATACTAAGAAACTCCTTTTGTGCCTGCCCAATGTCCAATCTTGGGGATCCAAAGATGAAGGTTGCAACTTTTAAAACATGCATATTTACTTGATCATCAGGGAGCACCTGCCATCGTTCTGCGCACCCCCCCCCAAAAAATACAAGAAACATAAGCCAAGACTGAAATGTAACTTAGTGATTGAGAACTTGTCCTGCCTGTTCAAGGTCCTAGGATTGATCACCAGGACTGACAAAAAGAGAAAGGCCATAAGCCACTCATGTGGCTAGCATGTTAAAGCTAGACAGTAGCAGGCTGTTCAGGTAGAGAGGAGCAGGCCATTCACCAATCCTGCTCACCCATTTTACAGACCTAGAGAAGCTAGTGACTTGCCTGCTTGTTAGCCTGGGTTCAGGACCTGGGCCTGCAAACACACAGTCCAAGCCTGTTTCTCCTGCCTGGCACTGCCGTCATGCCCCTCCATGTTCCTGTGTGGCTCCATGTTCCAGCTAGAGTTAGGTCCTTGCCTCTGGGGGCCCTCCTCATGCAAGCATCATAGAGCCCTCTCAGTCTGGGCATCCAGCAGGGATGTGGGTACCAGGAGGTCAGTGTTGTGAAGTAGACCCCTGATCAGGAGATGTGGGCTGAGAACACTCAGTTCTGCTCTTCATGGAACAAAATACAAACCTGGATTCAAACTCCACCTTCATGCCTTTCTTGCTAATGACCTTGAACAAGATTCCCAACCTCTCTAAGTATCTATCCTCTTGTCTCTCAAATGCCAAAAGCAATGGTCCCTTCTTTACATGGTAGCTGCAGAGCCTCTAAACAGCAGGTGATAAAATCTCCGTGCTCAGTGCTCATGGGGAAGACCTCATCTTTAGAACCACATGCCTCAGGGACACCTCCAGGACTATCTCTGTGCCTATGACACCAGGTCCCTGGGGAGTGGGCAGAGGAAATCAAGAAACACAGGCCACAGGCCAGGAGTGTCTGCTGCATACCAGAGAGCCAGCTTCAGGAAGAAGGATGCTTCAGCAGCAGGAAGTCTTAGACCTGGAGGAGCCCTGCAGCATAATTAGGCTGCTCAACTGACCTGTCAGGCAGAACCATAGCCTAAAATACATCTTCAGAATCCAATAGATCCAATAGGACCCACATTGCCAACAGCTGAAGGTCGAGGATGGTAAAACCAGATTGTTCTAGTCCCAAAGTAAGTAGGGACTGAATATGTCCTCTTGTGGTCATTTTTCTCTGAGAACAAATAAGCCCCCACCTAGAAAAGTAGCCATCTCTCATCCAAACTGATTGGACTGTTGCTACAAATTGACAAGTTCTGGGCTAATTAGATTCTTTTTAAAAATATATTATTGATAAAGCAGGGCATGTAGCAAATGCCTGTAATCCCAGAACTTGGGAGGTGAAGGCAAGATAATCAGGAGTTCAAGGCCAGCTCAGGCTGCAAAGGAAGTTTAAGGCCAGACTGGATTGCATAAGACCCTGTCTCAAATAAAAACAAAAGTAAGCCTGTTTTTTGTTTTTTTGTTGTGTTTTGTTTTGTTTTATTTTCGAGACAGGGTTTCTCTGTTAGTCCTGGCTGTCCTAGAACTAGTTCTATACATCAGGCTGGCCTTGAACTCACAAAGATCCACTTGCCTCCTGAGTGCTGGGATTGAAAGGTGTGCCACCACTGTCTGGCTCAAAAGTAAGCTTTATTGAGGCAAACTCTTTATATCATTTTAAGTACAGATCAGTGTTTCTCAGGATAGTTGCAAACTGTGACACCATTACCATTATCTTCATCATACTATTCGTTCACGCTCCAGAAGCCTGTTATCTCTAAAATTCCCCTCTCCCTCCCTCCTCCTCTACCAACAGATTCCCAGGCCCTCAGAAACCATTTGCTTACTGGTTTCTAGGGACTTGTCTATTGCAGACATACCATGTAAGTGGAAGGATGTGAGAAGTGGTTTTATGCAGCTTGTTTTTATTTTATAATATTCCATTTATGGCTATACCACCTTTTGCCTAGCCAAATGCTGGGAGACATTTAGGTAGTTTCCACTTGGGGTTATCATTAACAATGCTGCCATAAACATTAGTGTGCAGGGTCTTACACAGCCACGTTTTTATTTCTCTTCAGTGTGCATCTGAGAGTACTGGTTATTGGATAGGATTCTATGCTGTCACCTCCTGAGGCTCTGCTAGACTATTTCCCAAAGCAGCTCTATTTTTTATGTCTGCTGTGAAGGTTACAATCATTGTATTTGATGATGATGGTGAGGATAATTGACACTAAGGGGATATACAATAATATCTCATTGTGTGTGATTCTCTTTTTAAATTTTTCCTTATTAGGAGCTAGTTTTATGTGAAAAGAGCACTTGCTGCTCTTGCAGAGGACCCAGATTCAGTTCCCAGCACCACATGGTAGCTTCACAACTATCTGCAACTCTAGTTCCAGAGAATCCAGTGCCTTCTGGTCTCTACAGGAACCAGACATATACATAATAAACATACATATATGCAGGCAAAACATTCATACATATAAAATAAATGCCTAGGCCATAGTGACACAAGCCTTTAATCCCAGCCCTAGAAAGGCAGAGACAGGCAAATCTCTGAGTTCAAGGCCAGCCTGGTCTACAGAGCAAGTTCCAAGACAACTGGGGCTACACAAAGAATTTCTGTCTCAAAACAAATGAATTGTTTTAATTTAAAATATTTTTACTTTCTATTAAATTGTTTTGCAGTTTTGTTTTTTTTTTAAAAAAAAAAAAAAAAAAAATCACCTGACCAGGGACTAGAGAGATGGCTCAGAGGTTAAAGAGCACTGACTGTTCTTCCAGAGGTCCTGAGTTCAATTCCCAGCAACCACATGGTGGCTCACAACCATCTACAATGACATCTGGTACTCTCTTCTGTACCCTGTACTGTATACATAATAAATAAATACTTTAAAAAATCACCTGACCGGGGCTGGAGAGATGGCTCAGCGGTTAAGAGCACCGTCTGCTCTTCCGGAGGACCCGGGTTCGATTCCCAGCACCCACATGGCAGCTAACAACTGTCCAGTTCCAGGCAAACACCAAGGCAAATAAATAAATAATAAATAAATAAAGTTTAAAAAAAAAATCACCTGACCATATATGTAAATGTTTATTTCTGAACACTGAATTCTACTCCATTATCTATAGTATTAGACTTATCTCAATACCATGTCACCAATAGCTTTGTGGTAAATTTTAATATCATAAGTACAATCTTCCAACTTTGCTTTTTTTAGTTTATATGTATGTGTATATATATAATTTATTTATTTGTATTTTATGTACATTGATGTTTTTCTTAAATGTATATCTCTATGAGAATATCAGATCCCCTGGAACAAATATTACAGACAGTTGGGAGTTAGGAACTGAACCTGGCTGGGTCCTCTGGAAGCGCAGCCAGAGCTCTTAACTGCCTAGGCATCCCTCCAGCCCCAACGTTGTTCTTTTCTTTCAAGTTTCCACTTGAACTTCCATGGATCTCCAGCATCTGATTCAGCTCCTCCTGAGCTTCTATAGGGTTCCTTAAGGCATACTGGGTGCAATCATTTCCCATCTTTAGCCTATGTTTGTTTGTTTGTTTGTTTGTTTGTTTGTTTGTTTTGAGGCAGAGTCTCAGGTATCCCAAGGAGAACGCTAAGTTCTGGAATGTCCTCCTCAACCCCAGATCTTCCAGACTCTCCCTCTTAAGTGATGGAATTACAGGTGTGTGCCGCCACATGCAGTTGAAAGTATTTGTTTCCTGGAGTCACCAAATCTTAAAGCTATAAATTCATTCTCACACCCTGCGGGAAATCACCATCTCAATGCCATGTCCCCCAGCCCTAACTGACCCCCAGATATTCATAGACCCTATTGAGACCCAACTCTCAGCACTGGCCCAACCTCCCCAGCTCTATACCCCCTCCTTTACACGTTACAAATAGTAACAACAGGGCCTTTATAAACCACTGTTGTAGTTGGACTAGATGGTTCAAGGCAGCCTCCCAAAAAAAACATTTCTCTTTTTCATGTCCCTCAGCACCCCTGCTTAACACACCTCACACCCCACTCACCCCTGGGAAGCTCTAGAAATGTCAGACATGTTGCCAAAAGATCAAAGAATAGCCCTGTAATCCTGGCTGAGCCAGAAAGATTACAGATTCAAGATTGTTGTTCTCTTTGTCTTCCAGGCATAACACGACCACTGCTATCTGTCATAGCATCTCTGATTATCCACATGAGACACAAGACTGAGCTATAAAGTACTCACCATTAAGAGGGTGAAGGGTACAGGAGGCAGTGGAGGATTTCCATGAAACTGCTCCCAAGCCCTTCCCCTGAATGAAAAACAAGCCGCTAACAGTTGTTAGAGAGGAAGGACCTTTCTTAGGCGGCATAGTGACCAGTAAGTTGTCCACACTTTTGTAGGTAACCCCTCAGCCATGCTCCTGTGAGTCACCCCAACTCAGCTCATTGGTTCACCAAGCTACACCTGCATGAAGTCATTCCTTTGGTCATTGGTACCTTACCTGGGATGAACAGACCTCTCCTTCACAACTCCCCAGAAAAGTTAATGCACTACAAGGCCAATTCAGACAACCTGATGAGACACTGTGTCACGTTTTTTTAAAGTAAAAAGAACAAGGCTGGAGAGATGGCGCATGGGTAAGAACACTTCCAAAGGATCTGGGTTTGATTCCAGCACCTGAAACAGGGAACTCATAATCACTTGTAACTCCAGGGGATCCTATGCCTTCTTCTGGACACACACTCACACACACACAAAGTTAAAGATATTTTTTAAAGTAAACACAGGGCTGTGGAAATGGCTCATGGGTAAAGGTACTTGCTGCCAAACCTGATGGCCTGAGTTCAGTCCCTGGACCTCACAAGGTGGAAAGAGAGATCTGACTGCAGCAGGCTATCCCCCCCCCACAAGTGCCATGGCATGTGCCCCTCCCCCCATACAAAATGAAATACATTTAAAAGAGGGCTGGATAGAGTTCAGTCGGAGAGCACTTGCCTAGCACACACAAGCTCCTAAGTTCAATTCCTAGCACCACAAACAAAATAAAAGAAGGAAATGAAACTGAAGTGTTCAGTGTACTGCCTAGACAACCTGCCCTACACTGGGCCGGCCCATTGGTGCACACACCATGCTGGACAATGGCCCCATCATCCTGCTCCAGTTTGAGAACTGCTTTAGAAACCAAGAATGTTCCATAGGCATTTCTGGCCTCAACTCTGTAGAGTGACTAAAATGTGTCTCCAAGCCCTGTTCACCACCTGCTCCTCCCCGAATCACTCATCTTTTAATTAAGTAGAAGGAAGTCCTTCAATTCTGACCCCCTGACTGTATTGGCTCTGGCACCAGTACCCAGGAAAGTCAACACTGGCAACCAGACCAGTAACTTTAGCTGATTTGGAGCAGGAACAACCAGAGGAGCCACCTTTGAAAAAGAATGTGTGTGTGTGTGTGTGTTTTCTGCTAAATGAACCCATGCTTTTGCACAAACTTTCATGCACAAACTAATTCTCATGTGGCAGAAAAATATCTTCAGTAATTATCAATGCTTTTTTTTTTCTTCTAGAATTTTCTTTTTCAATTTACTCAGGTGCAGTAGGCCCAAAAGAGGCTTGCACATGTAAGATTCTTAAAGTTGGGTAAGTCTCAAGAGAGAAGGCATAGTGATAATGACCCAAGAGAACAGAATGATGGAGAGGAAGGGGAAGCAGCAGTTTCACAGAGACCAGCAAGCATGTGTCACACCTCAGCCTGTAGTTCCCAGGCCTCTCAGAGAGCCCCACTGGGCTCAGCAGGGTGACCAATCAATAACAGATGACTCACACACACACATACCAATGCTTTTTTAAGAGGTTCTAGGGTCTGGAGAGATGGTCCAGTGGTTTAGAGCACTTGTTGCTCTGGACCTGGGTTTGATTCCCAGCACTCATGTGATAGGTCACAACTGTCTGCAACTCCAGTGCCTGGGACTCCTATGCCTCTGCAGGCAACAGGCACACACATGGTACACACACAAACACAAAGGCAAAACAGCCATGCACATAGAGTGAAACAATCATAATTTTAAAAAGAGGTCCTAGGACAATGTGTCATAGTTTTTCAAGTAGAAAATATCAGAAAGATGCTCTCTTGGAATTGAGGCTTCACATGAAAATTTAAATAATAGAAAATACATCTTTCTTTCAATAAGTGTGTTGCCTGAAAATTGTAACCACTAGCCACATTCGCACTAAGCTTGTCCCTGCTGCTATCACTCATGCCTCTGCCTTCCTCTGGGCATCCAGGACTCAAAAGGCCCATCCAGTCTCCTCCAGTGCAGAAGCCCCTTCAGCCAAAGCTGCAATCTGACAGTACACAGCATCCAACTGTCGTACACAACATAGACAGCCATGTCCTGGGGTCAAGGAGCTCCAGTTAACTCTGTCCTCTAAGGAATTGAAAAGGGCTACTCACTTGACCTTCAGACCCGCCAGCATGGTCTTGTCGATCCTGCCAAGAGAAAAGCAAGGACTTCAGTCAGTGTGGGGATGCAGGCCTCCCTTCTGCATCTGTCCTACAGGGAAGGATACTACAAGGCAATTTTTCCTCCAGTCCAGGAAAGGAAATCAACAAGGGCTGAACCACACATACCCCTATAGGAAGCTTTCCTGGGTGGTTTTAACCATCAAACTGACACAATTGAAAACGATGCAGAAAGAATCTCAGTTCAATTGAGAAATTGCCTAGATGAGAATGGCCTGTGAGCTTGTCTGTGGGTAATTGTTTTGACTGATAATCAATGGAGGAGGCTCCAGCCTACTGTGTAAAGCATCATTCCCTAGGCAGGTAGTTCTGAACTGTATAAGAAAGTTAGCTGAGGACTCAAAAGCTGGCTCAGCAGCTAAACACACACATTGTTCTTCCAGAGGACCCAAGTTCAATTCCTAGCACCCATACATTAGGGGGGTCACAACCACCTGTACCTCCAGCTCCAGGAACATCTAATACTCCTAGCCTCTGTGGGCACCTGCATTAATATGCATATACCCCTATATAGGCACATACATATAATTAAAAACAATAAAATAAGAAAGTTAAAACAACTTGTGTGTGTGTGTGTGTGTGTGTGTGTGTGTATTCATGCCTAAGCCAGCCAGCCAGCATGCAGCATCCTCCATGGTTCATGCTGTGCTTCTTGACTATGAGATGAATTCCCTGATCAGAGAAGGCTGTGTGCAACAGCAAGCAGGCCTATCTAAGCTCCTGCCTTGACTTCACTCAACGGTCCTTTCTTCCCTAAAGTTGCTTTGGGGAGCTTCTTGTCACAGCAGCAGAAATGAAACTGGAACAGAAAGGCACTCAGACTCTCGGCATTTTAGAAATTGAAACTATCCTAAGGGTGAAGTCTCTGACTCTAGAGCAGTGGTTCTTGGTCTTCCTAATGCTTCAACTGCTTAATGCAGTCCCTCGTGTTGAGGTGACCCCAATCACAGAATTATTTTTGTTGATACTTTATAACTTTAGTTTTGCCACTGTTATGGACTGTAATGTAAATATTTTTGGAGACAGAGGTTTGCCAAGGGGATCACAACCCACAGGTTGAGAAACGCTGCTCTGGAAACATTAATATTCTGAGTATATGTCACAGGAGATACAAGCACCTCAGCCACAGGAACACTCCTGCTCCAGGAGATGCTTGCCCATTAGGCAGGTCCCACTCCTGGGACAGAAGCCAACAGCAGACCCCAAAGAGAAGGGCAGGTTGGTTCAAATTGGGAGCAGGGAAGAGCACATTCGCTGCAGACATACAGCAGTGCTCCCTGCCCCTGCCTACACCACCTTCTCTGGCAAAGGAGGCCATGTGTGAGGTTCTATTTTTACCCCCACATATGCCAGCCCTTATGTCTGGAAAGGAAGGTTCCTTTCCCTGTCAGAGAAACAGTGGGCAATGTTCTCTCTGTCTTTATTGATTACAGGTCATTTCACCCATGTCATCATGTGGCCACCACCATCACTAACCATGTCATCATTACCTATTGTCACATCACACCAGAGTCACCATTATCACTAACATCATCATCACCTGTGTAACCATCACACCATTGTCACCACCATCACTAACAGTCACCAACATCTAAACCCTCATGTCAAGAGTAGCTACAGTCGCTACCTGTGTCATCATCACACACTTCATATCACACCAGTGTCACCACTATTACTAATAATATCATCAACACTTGTGTGCCCGTCACAACCAGAGTCATCACCACCACTGGCAGTGTCATTGCTTCCCATGTCACCATCACAATCAGTGTGGTGACCATCACTAACAGCAGCAGCATCACCCATGTCACTATCATGACCAGTCTTCATCTGTGTCACATCAATATAAATGTCACCCCAGATCCACCACCTCCTTCAATGACACCACTATCACTGACAATGTAGCCTAAGCAACATCATCACCATCATTATCACCTGGGTATCATCATCACTGGCACCACCATCATGATCACCTGAGTATCACCATCACAATCATTATCACCTGGGTATCACCATCACTGGCACCACCATCATGATCACCTGAGTATCACCATCACAATCATTATCACCTGGGTATCACCATCACTGGCATCACCATCATTATCACCTGGGTATCACCATCACTATCAGTGTTATCATAACCAATGTCATTAAACTCACCACCACCCTGAAAGTTCATTCAGGTCCCAGCCAGCCAGCCAGCTCAGTCCCTTCCCTCGGGAAAAAGAGGGCAGAAAGGAGAAAGGTCCACAGGCAAAGACTGGGCTGCCTACACATCCTGGTTGGCATTAAGCTCTGAGCTGTGCTAGAGCCCACCCCCCAAGAGAGAACAGAATCCCTCCCTCTGATACTCCTCAGCATCACTCATCTCAGCCCCTAACAACAGAGCTACACAGGTTGTGTGGCCTATGTCCCTCTCAGTCTCTTCCTCAGGCCTTACCCAGGCTCTTTTCTTAGGTTTCCACCCTGAAGGCAGACCCTCCTCCCTCCCATTGAACCCAACAGAGCCCTGTATCTATTCAGTTGTCAGAACCCCTCACTCTGCTATCACGCTCACAGCCACCAGAGCTAACTAGTGGTAACCCATGACAACAAGCCCATATATCCTACACCTTCTCAAGGACTCTCTTAATTCTTCTACCAATCCGCACTATGGCAGGAAGTCCCATTGATACATGGGGAAAGGGAGAGCCAGAGAGACCTAGAAGACCCAGAAGCTGAGGTGGAGACAGCACTAAATCCTGTCCTCACACAAGTCACCACAGCTGACCCTGCTGGCCCCTGAACCCACATCTCTCCCACACAACAGCCTGCCCACCAGAGTTCCCATGCTAGAGTGTGGCCCTGAGAGCTATGGAGGCTCTGGGTTTGGGCAGGGCTATGAAGCTGAGGCTGTCCCTTTCAAGAAGACCCCAGCTCCTCTCTCTCCCGAAGCATCCCACTCACTTCATCATGCCTGCTGTGATGGCGCTGTTTATCTTGACTACAATGAAGCTTTTTTGAAACTCTGAGATCATCTTCACTATCTAGGAGGACCTGGGCTCCAGGATTCAGTAGCCCCAAATATCTCTGCACATCCCCTCCTAGCTGACAGCTGTGCCTAAATGATGCTACACTGCAGTCCAGCCTTCTTTTCTGACTTCCAACCCTATGAAAAGTCTGACACCCCTACAGACTCAATGGGTCTCAATACATCATTGTATCAGAAACACCCCAGTTACCCCCATTAGCATGTGCTGCGCAGGTTTGATGTGCCAGGGTCCCTACTTCCATGGTGAGTAAGATAGAAGATGGCTTGTCATCCTGTAACCCATTTTAGTGGGCAATGTGGCTAGCACATGGGCTACTAGGTCACTCCCTTCACTGCTTGCTTTGACACAGTAATGCCCTTTACTTCACCTGACCAGGTTTAAATCATCAGCCAGTTTTGCTTGGAGACTCTAGACCACAGAACTGATAGTTGGAGCTGGACAAAAATAATTAAATAAAAACACTAAGGGCTATAAAGAGACTTCAGTCAGTAAAGAGTCTGCTTTGCAAGCTTAAGACCTTAATTAAAGCCCCATGGGGCTAGAGAGCTGGCAGTTAAGAGCACCAACGCTCTTCCAAAGGACCCAAGTTCAATCCCCAGCACCCACATGGCAGTTCACAGCTGTCTATAACTCCAGTCTCAGGGGATCCGACATCTTCACACAGACATACATAAAGGCAAAACACTGATGCACATAAATCTTAGAAGAAGAAAAAAGTCCCAGAGGCACTTATCTTAAAAGCCAGGAGTAGGGGTACACACTATTAAGCCTAGGGCTGGGGAGGTAGAGGAAGGAGATGTCTCTTCTGGCCAGCCAGTCTAGGTTAATCAGTGAAGACCATACCAAAGCATGTGACCCTGTCTTCCTCTGCTTGACTGTTTGAAGATCACCACCATCCTGAGTGACATGGTACCTAGCCCAGACCAGAAAGCTCATGATCAAATATCTAATTTGTCCTAGGAAAGCAACGGTACCTAAGTCAGAAATCCGGGGGATCTAGCCAACATGTCTAAGACAGCACCAGATGTCTTTCTTTTATTTGGTTCAGAACCCATTTGGGTGGTGGTGAAGAAATCCTGTGGCAGGATTCGTGATTCCTTGGATTAAAGAAAAGTAAGTCCAGACAGAGACGTGCAAGACACAGGCTGCCTGAGGAGGATGGGCGTACAAGAAAACAAGGAGGGGAATGTGAGAGCAGAGAGAAGAAAGTCAGGGAGACTGCACCGAGTGCTGGGACAAAAGGGAACAGGGGAGTGGACAATAGCAAAGGAACAGAGATTCTGTGGGGACTTGATCTGCCTTGATGGTGCATGTCTCTGTGGAGAGGACGCATAGACTTAAAACTTTAAAAACGAAGAAGCAAACAAATTAACAAATAAATGGTGAATAGTACTTAAGGAATGACATCTAAAAGTGTCTTTTTAGTCTCTACATACATGTTCACTCATATACATGTACTTGTACACACATGTGCAGGTGCACATGCATGAGCGCATACACACACACACACACACACACACACAATAAATTAAAACACAGACTAAGAAAACCTAAGCCTTGCAAAGCAAGCTTCTGATGGTAGACCCTCTGCATGTGCCACACTTCACAGGTGGGTCTGGGAGAACAAGATCCCACTGCCTAGGCTCTGGACTGCAGGGATCCCAACTTCACACAATCCTCCAAGAGCATAAAGCAGGCTGTGTGAGCCTAACCAGACCCACCATCAGGACAGCAGTCCTTCCCCCAGCGTTGGGCATGGCCTGTGAGCAGGTCCCACATTGCCACGCTAACACTCTCTCGCCCTCATTGTCCCATCTGAGAAACCGCAAGAGAACGAATGGCAAAATGTTCTCAAAGAGGGAAAAAGGGAAAGAAAAGGCAAGCCAGGAGCCAGTCGCTGACCAGAGAAACAAAGCCCCTCTCCTCTCACCCCTTTTGTGTCTCCCCAACCTTTCTGCCACCCCCCAGTGCCAGCCACCATTCCAGCCAGGACCCCAGGCACCCTCCCTCAGTGTAACAATTCCCTGGGCCCAGTAGCTGATCAGAAACTGACAAGGAAACCACTGGTCTGCCCTCCCAGCTGAGCTGCGTGCAGGTGGTGAGGCAAGACAAGCCTTTGCCTTCAGGCCCAGCTTTCAGCCTCTGAAGAGACAGAAGCTTGGTGGTAAAAAGTGGCTCAGAGGATAAGCAAAGGCTGGGTGCAGGGCTGGAGGGAGCAAAAGTGGCTCAGAGAGAACGGCAAACTGAGGACATTTCTGCCCCTCCTCTCACGACTCACCCCTAGAGAGAGGTAGCAGGTCAGAGATCTCCTGCCACAGTCACAAGAGCCCAGGGGAGCAAACACAGATACAGAATACTGGAGGGGCGAGGTAGGTACTCACTCTGAAGCAGAAAACACATGTTACACTCAGGCACATCTGTCCATCCAGGAACATACCACACATGGTCTCATAGAGCACAGCCACATCACACATGCACACACACACACACACACACACACACACATTCACGTACATGCATGTGCATACACACATGCACACACATGCACACATATGACCATAGATGTGCATACACATATTGGACCACATAATAACACAAGTATACACATTCAATTGCAGTCTCACATTCACACCCACACCGGCAGCCACCCTGACCTTCTGGATCTCTTGCAGACCTTGCTTCTGACAATGAGGCACAGCCTGGCCTCCGATGGCCCCTCAGGATCCTCCAAGTCTACCTGGCAACTGAAAATGCTCCCCACAAACCCAGGTCTCAGGCACAACCTGAGCCCTGCAGTCTAGCCACCCAACAAGACCCATCCTCCAAATCCACTCTCATCTCAACCATCACCCCCTCTGTCACCCACCATCCAAAGCCCCCAAAGGAGACGCTGCGCTTCCTGCGAAACATAGTCACAGCAGTGTAGCCCCAGGTGCCAAAAAGGTCCCCTGGGGTACTTAGAAAAAGAGCTGAGAAACAGCAGGGTGACAGCCACAGTGTAGGGTGGGGCTCCAGGCAGGGCACCTCCTTCCTCGCCTGTCCCCCAAGTTGAGCTTCCGGTGGGTGAGGCTGTAGAGGTGTGTCCTGCACTCCAGGAGGCATCACAGTGGGCAGGGAGGTCACCAAGGTTAGCTTCCCCACACCCAGAGGAACCCACACTCCGGAAGGGGCTCAGCCAGCAGATTGCACCACAGCCCCATTTGGCAGCTGGCCCCACACAGCAGCTTCCTGGAAACCAAAGGAAGACCCAGGATTCCTATAGCCTTGCCTAGGAAGGAAGGAGAAACCCAGCTGGAAGCCTCAAAAAACAAGGACCCTTCACAACAGCTCCACGGTGCCTAAGACAGAGAACTTGCTGTTCCTCAATACTCAGTACACAGTCAAAAAAAAAAAACATGGATAACTGCATGCATCAGTACACACAGACATATATATGGGCACAGAGCAAATACACATCGGCATGTGCACACAAATGTGCATATATATATATATGCCAAGAACACGTTTACTCGGGCATGAGTATGCTTAAATACAAGTCACTAGACACATGCTATTGTGCACTCACATGTGAACTGTGCACATAAATTAATATAGACCTTTACAAAGATATGTGAGCACCTCTAATTTACCTATAGATGCCATCTAGACACATGAACATGCATGAATGTAGACAAGTGTTCATATGTACACATGAACATATACATCAATACACTCAGAATGTTCATGTGCCTATATTTCATCACATGTACACACATGTGTATATATGGACTGCAATTCTTGAGGGTCTAGATCAAGCTGGGAGCGTTTCCCTGATTCCTATGGGCAGGGACGGGAAGAGGAGAGCCTTTGTGTGCAAGCAAGTTCATCTTTCCAGCAGGAAATATGGGATAGGCCTCACAGTCACACACAGCAATGCTGACACAGAGGTGCTCTCTGATCACAAACACAGAGACAACAGGTTGGATGGCCCTGAGGGACAAACAATGAAGAAGAGGAAGCTTCTCTGGTTGCCTCCAATGACCTCTGACCCCTTCTCCACAGTGCTACAAGGCAAAGCTTGCTGCCTTTCTGAAGATCACTATGGCTCCCAGCAGAAACTTGGATGCCCTTGGTTCAGGCTGTACCTCACGCTCACTTGTACCCCAAAAAGGAAGATCCAGCCTGGGTTAGTTCAGACCTTGCTGAATTTGCAGACTTTCCATAGGATGCTTTCTCCAGCAAGCTGCTCTTGCAGCTCATCCCTGCATCCACTCCACGACCCAATAGTTTCCAAACACATCCTGGATGCTCCACTTGCCCTGTTTCCCTTTAACATCCGTCAAAGAGGAATATATGTACACTCAATTAGCCCCATGGTCAGGGATAATTTCTGTCTGGGCCTGGACAGCCCAGCATCTACCCTACTGGCCCCAGCAACAGGCTCAGAAGACCTAAGCAGACCCTAAGACCCAACCCACAGATGCCATCAACTCTCTAGGTACCATGTCCTTAAAAAGCAAGGAACAGGGACTGGACAGATGGCTCAGAGGTTAAGAACACCGACTGTTCTTCTAGAGGGCTTGAGTTCAGTTCCCAGCAACCAAATGGTGGCTCACAACCATCTATGATGACATCTGGTACCCTCTTCTGTATGCTGTATACATAACAAATAAATAAATATTTGGAAAAAAAAAAAAGCAAAGAACAGAAGGCTAGGACCATGAAGAGTATAGGAAACAGAAGCCAATCTGCAGGAAGATGGCAGAGAAAATGGATAGAGATAAATTTTATTTTCTCATTCCTCAGTGTGTGTGTGTGTGTGTGTGTGTGTGTGTGTGTGTGTGTGTGTGTGTGTACACATAAACACACAAGTGAGTGGGCATTCACATGTAGAGGTCAGAGGGTGGTCTTAGATATCATCCTCAGGAATGCTGCTGTTCATCTCACTGGAACAGGGTCTCTCGTTGACAATTATGGTAAACTTGCTGGCCAGAGAGCCCTGTGTATTCTCCTGTCTGTCTCGATTGGGCTGGGATTACAAAGCACATCATCAGGCCTGGCTTCTTACCAGTGTACATTGCCTATGCTAGGGATTGAACTCGGTCCTCATGCACGTCCTCTGCCCAGGAATCAAGTTTTAAGAGCATCACCTAAGCTCCTGTCTACCTGTGTCAGAATGTGTCCACTGGCCCAGGATGAACAGAATCTTTCTTCTTTCCTCTTCCACTGAGAAAATCCTAAGAAAAAGCTTGATAAGCAAGACAACACTCAGCCCAGCTACCATTCTGCTGCTTCCATAGCCAAGGCTGAGACTTCCTCCAGTCCACCACGCAACCTCACTGGGTACAAAAGCTCCAGGGTGAGTAAGACAGTTCCCAAGGGAGGCTGAGCTGGGTATCACACAAGTCACTAAGAGCAGTCAGAATCCCTCCTCCAAACTTCTGACTTTCCATCAGTCAGCAGGAACTGAAGGTGAGGCTGCCTCTGGACATGCTCTCATGTATGCATTAAAGAAAGGTGGTGTGACAGTTATACCAGATTCGGGCACACCCCACCACCCACATAAACCACATATGAACACTGCCTATCACACTCTCCTGGAGAAGACACAGTTGACAGATGTTCTTATACTAGGCGTCCCAGTCCATGGAGACATGAAGGTTTGAAGCTACTTATACCAAGTGTTCCAGAGCCAAGAAGGAAACAGGCCCAGAGTCCCTTCAGCCTCCAGGGCAAGAACCCAGACAGAGGGAAGCTCCTGTGTGACTTTTCATTTCAGTACCTGAGCCCTAGAGGCAGGTAAGAGCCATTCCAGAGCCTTCTGGCCCCTGCTCAGCCCTCGGGCTCACAAACTCTAAAGATAGGACCTCACCTAACTTACTTAACCTCTCAGTTATCTTCTCTGTCACACAGGAAGGATGCTACCTACCAACCTCACCCCATTATGGATGAACAGAAATGCTTGGCACAGGGCCCTTGCTATGGGAATCATTATAATTATCACCTACCATGACTCCGCCTCCTCACCCAGTCTCTTTCAGCTTCCTGCCACCACTTACTCTGCCCTTTTGGTTCCTCTTCTGTGGGGTGGGCAGAAGGCCACCCAGATCTCTGGGAAGGATTGTGAGCCAAGCAAAAAGGGAAGCACTGTGTGAGCCTGTCCCTCTTCCCTACCCCCACCCATCCACCCACCACAGCCTAGCACTCTCCCATTCCTCTGCTGACTCAATGAGGTAAAAATGAACCAGAGCCAGGGTAGCACCCACTTCTGAGAGAGAGGTCACTATAAGCCAGCACTGATCTAACCACCTACCTTGGTTCAACCAAATACCAGTCACTGGGAAAGAGATTAGAATGCAAAATTTATGCAGCACCCATTGTACAGATTAGAAGACTGAGGCCTTGAGAGTAATATATAGTTCATGATGGAACAGTAATGACATGGGAAAAAGCAAGTACCTAGCCCTCCTAGCATTTGCCCAGATAGGCTCCATCCCTCCCTGGCTGGATCCTCCACACACACCCAACAACCTACTTTGGGTCACAGGTCACAAGGCCCAGCTTTGCCTGTGGTTATTTCTGGAGAACTATACTAGGAAACAAAGACTTGTCAGGGCCCCAACTTTGGGAAAGAGCTCCAGCTAACTCACCTATCCCATGGGCTTTTGGGTAGATGGAACTGGGGAGCTGGCTGGGACTAGAGCACAACCAAGACACCCGTCCCTCTGCTGTGTCCCCAGGCCGCAGGAGGAAAGGAGGGAGTAATGTAGTCTCCTCTGCTTGGGCAGCTCAGACCCTGTAGCTGCCAGTGAGGGCTAAACACTGAGACAAACTCCTTCCCAGGGCACAGGGATGGCCAGTCACAGAAAGTTCAGGAAACAAATGGCCTGAGAGAAGTAGCACTGAGTGAGCCAGGCTGGATCTACCCCCAGCCAGACATCCAGAGATGGCAGCAGGCTAAGCTGGGCATCTCAGTTCCCATCCCCTCTTCACGGTCACTTCCCTGCATGTCTCTCTCAGGGCCAGAGCCAAATGTCCCATTGCACAAGTTCAGAAAAGCAAGATGATGACAGAAATATCTGTAAGAGGCCACTTGTGAAAACTGGGCTTGGAGAGCAAGAGCCATACATATTTCGATTGCACAATTCCCTCCCATCTCTTCAGGACAGCCAGCCTACCAAGAGTCACACCATAATGCAGGGCTGTGGGCTACAGAAGTGACAGATTCTATGACAAACATTTTAAAATAACAATAAGGCAACTCTTTTACCAATCAGATAATAATGGCTTTTAAAACAAACAAAAGAAGCCTTCACTTTAGAAGCTGGGGGTGTAGTTTGTAAGCAGAGCACTTCCACAGCGTGCAGGCCTTGGGAGCTAGTTGCATAAACCAGAAGAAATGGGATCATGAGTTTGAGGCCTGAACTATATGGTGAGACTGTAAAGCTGGGCCTGTAATGTCATCATTTGGAAGACTAAGAGGTAAAGAGAGCTGTAAGTACAAGGCCAGCCAAGCTATAGAGTGAGACCCTGTCTCAAAATAATAAGATAAAGCACATATCTATAATTTCATCACTTAGGAGGTGAAGTCAGGGGAATCAGACTTTCACAAATGTCCTCAACTACATAGTGAGATTAGGGACAGCCTGGGTTACATGAGACCCTGTCACAAAATAACTAAGTAAATGAAGTTTTTTTAAAAAGTTCAATATAATAGGATCTCACTAGCCTATAATAGGATCTCTGTGTTCAAGACCAATCTAGTATACATAGCGATTTCCAGACCAGCCAGACCTAAATCATGAGAACTGTCCCCCCACCAAAAATAAATAAAGAAAATGCATGCCACTAGGACTTCTAAAAAACCAATCATGGCCTGGTTTGGGGTCTGGATGTTGGCTTTATAAAGGTATGTTGAAATGGTGGAAATTCATCAATGTGTGGCCTATGTACACTGCTATGAAAGTATATTATGCTAAAACAGAATGAGGGTTTTTTTTTTTTTTTCAAAATAAGCATGCCCTTTAACCTAGCAGTTCTATTTCCTAGTCTACTCCCTCCCAAGGGAGCATGCTCAGAGGTGAATGCCCAGTTGACCTTTCCAGGTCTCCACCACATAGTGGTCATCCCAGCCGGGTAGGGGCAGTTAAGAAGCACAGTATGTTATGGCACCAGGGTGCAGGCCAGCCAACACAAAGGACCAGCAGGATACTGCCCACACAATGATGGGCAAAGTCAAAGCCAAGTTCATGGTGAAATAAAGTGAGGACAGTCCAGGCATACTCTTGTCATAGCATTTGAAGGGAGGGTTACTGGGCAGGAGGACAGTCCAGGCATACTCTGTGGTCATAGCATTTGAAGGGAGGGTCACTGGGCAGGAGGACAGTCCAGGCATACTCTTGTGGTCATAGCATTTGAAGGGAGGGTTACTGGGCAGCAGATTTCCCTTCATGTCCTTCCCTGAGCTTCCCTACACAAAAGGCCTTACTTTCATATTTAGAAAAAATATAAATGCTCTTTAAAACAAAGGAAGCCTAAGGAGACAAGCCTATTGTTATGAAATGGGTCTTTGGATGTGTTGAGGGACGGGAGTTGTCATTCTAGGATACAGAATATGTTTGTTTCAAATGTACTAAGTGTGAGGATTAATTGGATATGAAGACCTTAGGTTCAAACCCTGTGGCTTGTCAGTAATGTGACCTCAGGCAAGGTTCTTAACTGGCCTTTAACAGGCTTGCAGCTCAGACATTGCATCCATAAAGATATTCCCTCTATACCTCCAGTATAGGGGCATTGGGGGTCAAAATGAGATCACAACACTAAGCCTGATACAGGCCTGTAGACTTGTCAGCTAATGTGACTGCTTAAATTCTTTCCCATTTCCAGGCATGGTGATACATGCCCGTGATATCAGCTACTACAGAAGCTGAGGCAAGAGGACTGTGAGCTTGGATTTAAGGCCAACCTGGAGCACATAGTAAGTTCCAGACCAGACTAGACTATGTAGCACTACCATGCCTCAAAGAAGAAAAAAAAAGGCACTCTGATCAAACATTTAGAAAGGAGGTTGGGAATCATCCCCTGATGATTCTGATCCAGTAAGACATTCTGGTGTGACACACGCTAGGACATTCTCATTATCAGCTATCAGTAAGTAGCCTTGGACACTAAGGGCTGCCCTGAAGGGGCTTCTCACTAAAGAAGATCACATCTCTAGGTCATTGCCCACCACCTGCTCATTCCATCCAGATGAGCCACACCCAAACCTCCTCCACACAGCACATCTGTGTACACTGCTTAACATGATGAGCCAGAAGGTACATACCTGCGCCCTCTATGTACAATTTTTGGTAGTGCAAGGAGAGCCTAGGATGTCTCCTTTCTTTTCATAAGACAGCAGCCATATTGCCTCTGGCAAAGGGGATGGAGGGATGGAGAGAACCCTCAGTGTTACAAAACACAAGCAACAACACCAGGTGTGAGAACAAGTGGTCCCAGCCTTCGTTCCAACACTAACTGTAGCTGTGGAGGAAACACTTCACATCCCCCAATCTGGGCCTTTTAAACTAAAAAGAATAAAGTCAGTTCACTCTTTCTTTCCTTCTTTCCTTTATTCTTTCTGTCTTACCTTTTTCTTTGAAGATGGGCTCTTGCTAAGTTGACCAAGCTGAATTGAATCTGCAATTCTCAGCCCCACCAAGTAGCTAACAAGAGCCAACTTGAAACAGAATGTCATTATGCAGCACAGGCTGGCCTGCCCTTGAGATCCTCCTGCTTCAGCTTCCTGAGTGGTGGAGTCACGGGCATATGCCACCATACTTGCCAATGTAAATCATTTCTGGAAAGATTCCTATGAGCCAGGGAAGCCAACATTGCTTTTTCCCATTTAATCCTTACCACAACTATATTCACTTTCCTGATAATGAATTAGAGCTTCGGAGTTAAGAAGCTAAACCCCATGGTCACAGGGCTGTTGGGTAGCAATGGTAGAATCCAAACCAGAGCTTTCTCTTTAAGCCCGTGCTGTTCTTACATATAAGACTGTTACATAAATGAGGACAGTATTGGTGTGAGATGCCAACAGGCCCGACTACAGCAAACTCAAGATTCTCCCTGGCTGGGCAGTGGTATCACACACCTTTGATCCCAGAACTCAGGAGGCAGAGTCAAACATATATGTGTGTTTGAGGCCAGCCTAGTCAACAGAGTGAGTTCCAGGACAATCAAAGCTACACAAAGAAATCCTGTCTAGGCACAGAGACCCTTTCCTGGCAGTTGAACGTGAACTCCAATGAAGGCAGGTGACTAGGATAGGAGAAGAAGCAGGAAACTTACCCAGACACTAAAATGGGGTGGGGGCTGCAACTCAAAATCAACACATTCATGATTCATTCACTTGATTTCCTTGCATAAAATGCTGTCAGGGACTCAACCCAGACCCAGGCCCAGAGTACATCTAGAACCCCACCTTCATGATGCCCCCATCAGCAACACACAGAAGAAAATAAGACTAACTCAAAACAAACTGAGACAGAAGAAGAAGAGCTTCTGTGGGCCAGGAATGCAGCTCAGTTGGTAGAGTCCTTACCTAGCACATACAAAGGTCTGGATTTGTATCCTAGCACACATAAACTTGTGCTATAGCGAGTGCCTGTGGTGCTGGCACTCCGAAGGTGAGAGCAAGAGAATCAGAAGTACAAGGTAAACCTCAGCTACACAGTAAGTTTGAGACCAGCCTAGGTTTACACAAGATATTGTCCCAAAGAAGAAAAGCATGGGGGGCTGGAGAGATGGCTCAGCGGTTAAGAGCACCCTCTGCTCTTCCAGAGGACCCGGGTTCGATTCTCAGCACCCACATGGCAGCTAACAACTGTCTGTAGTTCCAGTTCCAGGCAAACACCAAGGCAAATAATAAATAAATAAAGTTTTAAAAAAAAAAAAAAAGAAGAAAAGCATGGATGCGGGAGGAGGAAATAGTCAGGAGGGAGAAAGGAGAGAAGCAGGAGGAATAGAGGGGGAGAAGATGGAGAGAAAGGAAGGGAAAGAACGAGGAAGGGAGGAGGAGAGAGAGCACGACGAGGAGGAGGAGGAGGCTCGGGACATAGAGCAGTAGGTGAAGTGCTTGCCTCGAAACCTTGAGAAACTGAGTCAATCCCCAGAACCCAGGTTTTTCAGAGGAAAAAAGACAGGTATCGTGGTGTGTGCTTATAATCTCAGGGCTGAGGAGGTAGAGGCCTGGAGGTCACAGAAGCCAACCTAGCCTACTTGATGAGTCCAGACTCTATCTCAAAGAAAAACATTAAGGTAAATGATATCCAAGGAGCAAAACATGAGGTAAGGTTGATGACTGTCCTTCACACGTCTGCATGTACATCACATGCCTTGTGCCCTGCATGCACATGAACAGGCATATGAACACACAATAAAGAAAAAAATATCTTTTCCATCCTAATACAAGGCCCACCTTTAGAAAGGCTTTACACATGCCAGGAAGTGGTGGCACATGCCTTTAATCTCAGCACTCGGGAGACTGAGGCAGGTGGATTTCTGAGTTCTAGGCCAGCCTTGCCTACAGAACAAGTTCCAGGACATCCAGAGCTATACTCAGAAACCCTGTCTCAAAAGAAGAAGAAGGAGGATTGCTGTACAGTGACCCCCACTTGGCTGATGAGGAAACTGGGGCACAGAGAACTAAGTCACACTCTAAATGTCAAGTGTCGGAGCAGAATGTGTGACCTCGGGAATCATGCAGCATCACTTCCAGGGTTGGATAAGTAAAGCAAGGTAGCTTCTCAGGCTGTCTTGGGATGCTTACCCCTTCACCCAGCCACTATGCTGTGCAGAAGCATAGACTAGTGCACAGGAGAGTGCATGAATAGCCATGAGGAAAGGAGCCATGTATGACATCAACAGCCAGCATCAAGTGCCAGACATGAGCAATGGAGTCAGCAGGTAATTCACCCCTAAGCCTTAAATTACCTAGATGACACTAGATAAAAAAGAGATGAGTGCTCCCTGGTGAGCCCTGTCCAAATTGCAGATTCATGGGCAAAATAAATGTCAGCATTGTAAGCTATATGCTTCTGGTGGCTTAATATGCCGTATTATATCACTGGAGGAGCTGCAGAGACTGAGTTTGAACCGAGCAAGCTGACTCCAGAGCTGTTTCTGCAGCAGGCCCCTCTATGCAAGCAGTAGTTAGTGTAGGAAAAGGAGCTATAGGAAGAGGCCAGGGGCGCTTGAGTCGTTAGCCCTCATTTAAGAAATGTTTCTAGGTTGGTGGTGTGTTTGCTTTTCAATCGCTGCTCTGGGTTCTCTGCTAGTTCTGAGATTTGGCATAGACTGGCATATCTGAATAGACTGACATACCCATGCTAGCTGCTGATGGGAAGTGAGCAGGAAAGTATAGCAGATTGATGTTATTCAAAGGAGACCACTTGGCCAAGGAGGCCTGTCTCAGTGGGGTAAACCTGAATAGCCTCTCTGGAGGGGAGGTGACAAGGATGCACAGACAGGAAGAGTAGAAGGGACAGCAAGCTGTGTCAAGAACAAACCCAGGCTTAGGTTCCAGCTCCATCACTTCCTAGCTGTGATTGAGGGAAAATGACCTCCACAAGAAGACAGCAATGAGATGCTGCTTCTTAAGACTGTCATCCCCACAAGTAAGGGTTGTTCCGGGGAGTAAATATACTAACACATGTGGAGCACGTGGCCCAGAGCCCTGCACAGGAAGAACTGTATAAATACCAATGACTACAGTTAGAATTCTGTAGAGAACAAGACCCCAGTGGAAACCCAAGGCCTAAGAGACCATACTAACCAAAGCTAAAGGGAGAGAGTGTGCACAGGCGGCAGAGAGCCTGTCTCCTGCTGCAATGATGCACTAGACTGGGTCAGGGATGGAATGAGGAGCACATGCTTCCTCAAAGGAAGCTAGCAGGAGCCCTTTCACCTACCCCTGCAGCCATTCTGAGTCATCCCCAACACGTATGCCCGACACATCCCCCACCCTCACCCCTTTCCCCATCCCCACCCCCACAAAGCTCAGGGGGACCGAGCTGGAGGTTATACTCTTATCTCTCTAGGTGCCACCCTAAAGACAGTGGATACTCACACATCCCAGGAGGGGTAAGCAACTTTCTCAAGGTGGGGGGAGGTAAGAAAGGCTGGTGAGAGGGCAGGGGAGCCTCTGGAAGGGCAGAAACCCAACTAGAGGAAAGTATTGCCTGCCACACACTCGTCAGTACCCTGGAGAGCGCCCAGCAGGAGAACCCAAAACAAGCACAATGCAGGCCATGTCACAGGAATGTCTACACAATGATCCAACAGCAAGGCCTCCAGGGCACACAAAGGCACTCAGCACAGGTGTACACACACACACACACACACACACACACACACACACACACACACACACACACACACACTC
>PVIH01001796.1:0-36094 GCA_004025045.1 Sigmodon hispidus
CACACACACACACACACACACACACACACGAGTCCTGGAAAGGGTGAATAGAATGGGGTAGGTGTGACCACTCGCAGGGTGTCCCCATAGACATCATCGACATCGTCAAGGATCCTGTACCTCCCAACGAGTACAAGACAGAAGAAGACCCCAAGATATTCCAGTCAGTCAAGACTCACCGGGGGCCTCTCTCTGACAACTGGATCGAGGAATACAAGAAGCGGCTTCTCCCCATCATGTGCGCCTACAAGCTCTGCAAGGTGGAGTTCCGGTACTGGGGTATGCAGTCCAAGATAGAGAGATTCATCCACGACACAGGTCAGTATGTGCAGGCAGGGGGGATACGCCTATCTGTCTGCCTTCATTTTCCATGTGCTGTGATTGTGCACTTACAGTTTACTCCTAAAAGATGACTCTTAAAAGTCAGGGTTCCCGGGCTGGAGAGATGGCTCAGAGGTTGGGAGCACTGGCTGTTCTTCCAGAGGTCCTGAGTTCAATTCCCAGCATCCACGTGGTAGCTCACAATCATCTATAATAGGATCTGATGCCTTCTTGGAGACTGCAGACAAAACACTGTAAACATAACAAATAAAATAAATCTTTACAAAATAAGGCAGAAAAATAAAAGATACCCAATGTTGACTTCTGACTTTCATACCCGCAGATATGCACAACACACATGAGACAGAGACAGAGAGAGAGGCCAACCCATTTAAAAAAATCTGTTCCTCTGTGGGAAAATTAACAAGAAAAGTAGACCAGGCACCAAGACAGGAGATCCTTAGTGCTGCTTCTCCCTGGGGCATGGCCCCCTACCCCCAGTAAACTGTGACTTCTGATCAGAGCCTCTCCTTATCAGGCCTAACCCTGCAGGTGTCCAGCCACTGCGAGCTCCCGGGGCCATCGGGAGCCAGTTATCTAGGCTGGCAATAGAAAACCTGAGGCACAGATGAGCAATGACTCTAGCTGACCTACAGCCATGCCTCCAAGCACACAGCCTCTGGTGTGAGTACCTCTGTCCTCTGTCTGTGCAGGCCTACGGCGGGTGATGGTGCGGGCCCACCGGCAGGCCTGGTGCTGGCAGGACGAGTGGTACGGGCTGAACATGGAGAACATCCGAGAACTGGAAAGGGAGGTACAGCTCATGCTGTCCCAAAAAATGGCCCAGTTTGCAGAGGAAGGGGTGTCAGAGCTCTGTAAGGACAGCGCTGCTCAGGACCAGGAAGCTGGAGCGACCTCTGAACCCAGCAGCAGCAATGGGGAGCCCCTAGGCCGGGGCCTGAAGAAGCAGTGGTCCACCTCCTCCAAGTCATCAAGGTCCTCCAAGCGGGGAGGTGAGCGTGGGTTCCTGCCTTTTGATTCAAGTATTACCTTCCCGCTTTCCAGGGTAGCCATGCCACTTCCTCTGGGCATAGTGGAACTAACTGGAGACTTTCATAGTCTATCTGGTACCAGATGGGGCTTCACCGTGAAGTAAAGGTGCCTTTTCCAAGAAGCACCCCCCAGACTTACCCATAGACCCCAGACAGATAGTCTATGATTGTGGGACTCTGGGGACTGATGCTGGGCAAGCTGCCCTGTGAGAGAAGACATCTTCAGGTATCAGATCCTGGATGACAAGATGAAGCAAGGTCTCCCCTGTGCAGCCAGTCATGCCCCTGTAATGCGCCTGCCCAGCGTGCCTGGCCCTGGGCTTAACAGCATTGGAATGAGATGAACCAATACCTTGATCTTCCATTTTCCTGTTGCCCTGCAGCCAGCACTCAGCTCTGCTGAGGCCACATTGAAGGAGCTTATTTATGGTTAGGTCCAGGGCTCCACTGAGCTCTCCCTGGACAAGGCAGCAGGGTGCTCCTCCCTTGAAAGGACCAGGCAGTTCTACGCAGGTAGGCTCTAGACACTCAGCCCCTAGTTTCTTAGTTTGTGTCTATAGTGAACTTTTCTGATGATGCCCACTTAGCCCTCCAAGTTGCTATCACCACTCCTTACCTGCTGTGGCTGGTTCAGCAGAGCCTTCCCCTGCAGGCCAGACATAACGTGAGGGTTTTGCCTTCCAGCCAGCCCCTCCCGGCATAGCATCTCAGAGTGGAGGATGCAGAGTATCGCCAGGGACTCTGATGAAGGCTCAGATGACGAGTTCTTCGATGCACAAGGTAGGCAGGCAGCTCTTACAGCCTGTAGGGTCTTCTTGGGCCAGATGCAAAGAACTGTTAAAAGGTGTAGAGTACCTGTCACTATACCGCTCCTGTGACCTATACCTATACTGTCACAGGGAACAGCCTGGGGTTGGGGTTAGAGCACAGAGAATGAGATGAGGTCACTGGGAAGCCACCTGCCTTGAGTTTAGGGACTTAATAAGTGAGGACTCAAGGCATGGAAGGAGGAGGCTGTTCTCTTGAATGGGAATAGGTAGGTTCTACCACCTACCTACATCTACCTACAAAACCATACCTACCCCACCTCCTAAATGACACACAGTTCTACTAAAACCTTTCCCAGATTAATTTACCTTCATAAGAAGTATGACTTGGGGGCTGGAGACATGGCTCAGAGATTAAGAGCAATGGCTGCTCTTCCAGAGGTCCAGAGTTCAATTCCCAGCAACCACATGGTGGGTCACGACCACCTATAATGAGATATGGCTCCCTCTTCTATATACATGCAGGCAGAACACTGTATACATAATAAATCTTTAAAAAGAAAAAAAGGAAAGAAAAGAAGTATGACTTATAGCATCCTCAATTTTTGTGCTTGCTTTTCTTCATTAAATTAATCTAAATTAATATGCATCTAATGGAGACACTTTAGAAAAAGCAATAAGCAGAAACTAGATGAACTTCCCATTTTTCCACTAAATGAGCACAGCAGGCACACAGCCGATTGCTCACCTGTGCCAGAAAATGCAAGCACTGCCTCGCTCACATGCTTCCACAGAAATCAGAAGGCTATCTATCAGGCAGGCCCAGGAAGAAAGGTGGGTCCAGCTGCATGCTGCAGCCCAGCCAGCTACAGAGCACGTAACTTGTAGAAGCACAGGCCCATGGGAACATGCCCAAAGCTTAATGGCAAGATCCTCTCCTTCGGCCACCATAGGCTGGAGGAGCTGCCTGCATGTGGCATCTTAATTAACTGGCTAGCCATAGCTACAGGTGTTTAACCATAAAGGAGGAGATTCTTGGCTTGTCCTGGAGCTAGACAACTAGGAACGGGTCACAGGAGGCCCCTAAGCAACCTCTGCAAGGGACATGAATGGAAAAGGGTGTCTCTGGTGTCCCGCCCCTCCCAGCTGGCTCCTTGTCCTTGAAAGAGGAAAAATACCTTGTGTTGAAAGAGACTATAGGGAAAAGCACAGAAAACAGGCTTCTCAGTCCTGGCCGGGAGCCCATTCTTGACCCAAGGAGGAGAGAGCCAGTGTGAGCTTGAGCCCGGGCAGAAGTGGGAGTCCAGTCCTGGGTGCTGTGTTCCTGGCAGCATCTGCACTTAGCTATGTCTTTCTGCACATTAGACAGCATCAGCTTTGAACAGACAAACAAAAGCAGGGTAGATCCGTAAAGGGCAGGAGGCCCCACCACCCCTGCAGAGCAGGGAAGAGCACATAGTGTGTGACTGTGTCCACTGAAAATGTCCAGGATAGGCAAAGGCCTGGAGGAGAACTCACTATGCTGTGAAGCCTGACTGCCTATTATCAAGCATGGAGTTTCCTTTCATGGTGATAAGAATATCTTGGAATTAGACAGTGGCGAATGTCAGCATTGCATAATGAACATACTAAATGCCGCTTTAAAATGCTGTGAATGGGGATTTTATGTGATGAAAGAGGGCCAGGTGGTCTGCAGCTGCCTGGCTGTCTTATCAAGACAGGGAGGGAGAAGACAGAGCTGGGACACTGGGCACGTGTGCTCAGGAACACAGGAGGGCCAGTGTGTCCCCAGTCCCTACTGAGACCACTTTCTCCCTCAGAGGACTTGTGCAAGGAGGACGTGTTCCCCAAGGACATCACTAAGTGGAACTCCAATGACCTCATGGACAAAATGGAGAATCCAGAGCCTGAGGACCCACAGGGTAACCAGCCTGGGGTGAGGGTGTGGCTCACTCCTGTTCTTTACCCAGTTCCCATACAATGGTGGGATGCAGGACTTGTGGGACTCCTGAGCCAGCACTCTGTTTTGGCGACCAGGTGCTTCGAGCACCAGCAGTCAGTGTGGCTTCTGTGTTGCAGATGGTCTATACCACAAGAGTGGCCCTGAGTTCAGCGTGGCCTCCAGTGTGGAGCAGCTGAACATCATTGAGGTGAGTACCCTAGACACTTAGGGCCTGTGGGGAGGGGGCTGGGTACAGGATATAGAGGCAGAACTCTCCCGAGCCTTACATCCACACTTAGCCAGATATTCACCTGAGAGGCCTGGGGTCCCTTCCCTTGGCACCTATCTATGGAGACACCAGATCAGATAGCCCCATCTCTATAATGTCCCTGAGAACCAGGGACAGCAGACAGCCCCCAAGGAAAACCTTGACCAAGCTTCTCCTTCAGAGAAATAAAATGAGAACCTTGTAAATTCCAGAAAAAAGCTAAGACCTTCACCATATTTTCATCGTTTCGGTGGAAACCGAAGAGAAAAGGAAGAAAGGGAAGGAAGCCTTGAGTCACCTAGGCAGAAGTGATGTGGCTGTGGCCTTGGGGTCAGGCAGAACTGCCCAATAAAGCCATCTTTATGGAGCCTGTGTCTGCTTTGGGGGTTCTTTGATGGGTTCGCGCCCTCCTGCCTGCAGGCCATCAGAGCTGTTTGCACTGGGCCAGGGTTGTCCCGTGCAGTGGTCACAGTCACTGCCCTAGTCTGTTTCCAGGCTGCCCAAGGTGGATATAGCACCTCCATGGAAACTCTGGTCTCCCTGGAGGGCCTGGGGGAGGCAGGCACACCTCTTCCCCTCCTGGGGTCTTCTCCTTTGAGGTCTGAGGTGGGGGTACACTTCTAGAAGAGGTAGTCGGCGAAGGGAACGATCGTCAATTGATGCTTAATGTTAGACAGAGCAAGCAGGGGTCCCTTCCGCCCAGCGCACACAGCTCTGACTGTCCCCCAGGAGAGGGGCAGAGTCTGCGGCTCAGGACCTGCCTTGGGATGTACATTTGGAGGAGCCCAGCACCAATTCTGAGGCACTGTCGTCCAAAGTCAGACCCTTTTGCCCATACTAGCCCCCAAACCAGAACCTTCCTTCATGGAAGGGTGGCTCTCCATAGCTGGTTTCACTACTCTTGTGAGCTCTGTTCCCACTAGAGCTCAGGGCAGGGGGAATGCCTATCTTAGGTTGAAAGGCTAGCCAGTGAGGGGTCCATCCGGATAAGTCACACAAGATAGTCTCAATACTCCACCAGCACAGTCCCACCCACCCTCAGGTAACAGGGTCCAGCTAGACTGTAGTCTGTTCAGGAGCTGCCAAGCTGCTGTAGATACCGTCCATAACCTTGTACTCACTGTCCTGATGGGAGTGGCTACCATTCCCTCTGCCCAGGCCAGTTTGTGCAGTGTCTGCCCCAGCCTCTGGAGGAGAGCAAGCCTCAAGATGGGTATCTCTTGTACTCCCTCTCTCCCCCACTATACCACACCCCTAGACATAACGTGGCACAGTGGATACAAACCAGTGCTCATTCTCAGACATGTACCTGGAACTCAGTACACATTCAGGGAGAAGCCTCTGGGGATGGAGGCCACAGCCTGGGCTGCCAGGAGAACTGTCAGCATCTTTGGGTACTATTCTCTCTGGGTGCTGATGACCCATGTGACCAGTGCCTGGGCCTCTCCAACCTACCACCTTGTCTATGAAAGGAATGGCTCTGTTCCCCTGTGCACAGCTGTGCACTATTCCAGGGTCTCACTTTGGCTCCATAGCAGGCCTGGCCAGTAGGAAGGTAGGTTTATGACTTGATAATTCCTTCTCTGCTGCAGTGTGCTAGGACCCTGCCTCTGCCTGGATCCCTCTGCTCTTGAGGACCTTGGTCTTAGATTCTAGAAGTGATGGGGTTTTGGATTAAATGACAAGTGGAAGACCTCAGAACCAGATGACTTCGCTGGCCTTGGCCACTCCTAATGATCCCTATGTCTCTGGGCCAGCATAGTGTGACTCTGTGGGCCAAGCCAGACCTATACTTAAAAGCAGACATGCCGTAGGCATCCAGAGGTCTGATTGGCCAAGCAGAAGCTGCTGCCTGAGATCCTGAAGAAGGTAGAACTAGTGATCTGCTGTGACCCTCATCAGGTCACACCACCTTCTCCAGTCTCTGGTCATGCAGGGGTCCAGTGAGCCCAGACCCCATAAACCAGTTAACCAAAACCACATCTGTCAGGCTGCAGGAGTAGAACATTTGCCTAACACATATGGATGAGGTCCTAAGTTCAATTCCCAACACTACAAAAACAAAAACCTAAGGCACCTGGGGCCTGTCAAGGAATTCATGTCCCCCACTACCCATGCAGGATGAGGCGACCCAGCCACTAGCTACACCACCGTCCAAGATTCACGTGTTGCTGCTGGTGCTGCATGGAGGCACCATCCTGGATACTGGAGCCGGGGACCCCAACTCCAAGCAGGGCGACACCAATACTATCACCAATGTGTTCGACACTGTCATGCGTGTGCACTACCCCAGTGCCCTAGGCCACCTAGCCATCCGCCTGGTACCCTGCCCACCCATCTGTGCGGACGCCTTCGCCCTTGTCTCCAAGTGAGTGGCATATGCCTGCCAACAACCCATCATAGCCCATAGGGAGAAGCTGTTCCCACCTCTGGCCCTAAGCATTACACCACTCCCCAGAGTTAGGTCCTCTGTATTGTTCTTCCCTGCCATCCATCCCCTTCAGCCCAGAGGCAGCAGAGCCCATGCAGACATATATGTCAGATTGCAGGAGGACAGTCTCCAAGAGGGTCCATGCTTCAGTTCAGTAGAGTGAGCTGCCTTGGGATATGAGTCTGCTCAGTGGCCCTGCCTCTCAGCCTGATCAAGGCCTCCCTGGGAATGAATCCATGAGGACTCTGAGGGAGGCAGCTCTGTTTGGCCTGCTTTCGCGATCAGGGGAGGGCCTTTGGGTCACACTGAGTTCACCTTCTGCTGACCCAGCCCTTCCTCCCAGCCTCAGCCCCTACGGCCATGATGAGGGCTGTCTGTCTAGCAGCCAGGACCACATTCCCCTGGCTGCCTTGCCTCTGCTGGCTACTTCTTCACCCCAGTACCAGGAGGCAGTTGCTACAGTGATCCAGCGGGCCAACCTGGCCTATGGAGAGTTTATCAAGTCCCAGGAAGGTGTGACCTTCAATGGACAGGTGAGTGGTGGCAGGGGGTAGGGAAAGGCTTCTAGGGTAGGCTGGTCAGAGAACCAGGTTGTGGGGTCTGGAGGGTGGGGCTTTTCCCAGTTAGCAGCTCAGCAAGCAAGGTGAAGACCCAGGCTTCTGCCATCTTTCCTCCAGGTCTGCCTGATTGGAGATTGTGTTGGGGGCATCCTGGCATTTGATGCGCTATGCTACAGTAGCCAGCCAGTGTCTGAAAGTCAAAGCAGCAGCCGCCGGGGCAGTGTGGTCAGCATGCAGGTACCTAAGCAGGGGCAGAGCATGGGGCATTCTTTGTTCCCAAACCTCCACTAAGGCCTGCTGTCTCTTTCTACCAAGGAGACTGCTGCCTTTCCTAGTTAGGGTACCAAGCCATCAGCTGGCTTGTGTTGTCACAAGCAACATGCCCAGCCCAAACCCCGAGGAAACTGACTTGGATACCACAACCATGCTGTCTAGTCTGCCCTTTCAACAATGTCCAAGCCATTGAGGCTCAGCTGGAGTTCCCCTCCAGAGCAGGAGATAAGAGGGCCTAAACAGACATGGAGAGCATGTGCCTGCGTCTCAGGCTAAGTGAAGCAAAGTACCCAGGGCAGGTCAATAGCAGCCCAAACGAGCTGAAAGTGTTCTTCAGTATTCCCCAGGAGACAGATGGGAGGGACACAGGGTGCTAGTGTGGGTGAGCACAGGTGTTAGGCTGGAGAACTATTGGGATGTGTTAGGGCCCAGGAGAGCATGTTGCACAGAACGGCTCTGGTCCTAGGAGATGAGATGGGCACACCCTAGTCCCCTGTCTGTCTGACCCTGATGTCTTCCTGCTATAGAATGGCCATCACCTGGGAGAGATCACTGTGTGCCAAGCCAGTCCTGGAATGAAGGCTTCTAGGACTTAGCCAGTAGTCTGAGGGGCAGTGGGAGACAAGACTTTCCCCTCTGGTTGGGTGAGAAGCCTACAGTTGGGCAGTGGCCATCAGGGCCTGGAGTCAGGAGGAAGGGGTTCACAGAACACTGGAGAAGGGCCTAGGCTGGGGACCACCTGGCAGTGAGCCTCCGTGGCCATTCCAGGACGCTGACCTGCTGTCCCCGGGCATCCTGGTGAATGCAGCACACTGCTCCGGTGGCGGTGGCGGTGGTGGTGGTGGCGGTGGCGGAAGTTCCAGCCTGGAGAGTAGTCGGCACCTGAGCCGCAGCAACATTGACATCCCCCGCAGCAATGGCACTGAGGACCCCAGAAGGCAGCTGCCCCGCAAAAGAAGTGACTCATCCACCTATGAGCTGGACACCATCCAGCAGCACCAGGCCTTCCTGTCCAGGTAGAGTTTGGGAACCTGGGTGCTTCTTACATGTGTGGGCTTCTGGGAGTTCCCGTTTGGAAGGCTTCCCAGCTTAGTGGTGCTATGGTCCTGTATACAAAAGTCACCCTCAGCCACTGGAAACACATTGTCCTGGGGTGAGTGGGAGTGGGGTGGAGTCAGGCAGCATGATCCTGTTGGGGTTATCTCAAAGGCAGTAGGCTCTCCTGCAGAGGTCGTGACCAGCTGTCAGGGCTTAGTCTCTCAGGGATGAGAATGAGACCAGCCTGAACCTTGAGAAGCTGACCCTGCCTGTACCCCTCACCACAGCCTCCATGCCAGCGTACTGAGGAATGAGCCCAGCTCACGCCGCTCAAGCAGCTCCACGATGCTAGATGGTACCGGGGCCCTGGGCAAGTTTGACTTCGAGATCGCCGACCTCTTCCTCTTCGGTTGCCCACTGGGGCTAGTCCTGGCCTTGAGGAAAACAGTCATCCCCTCCCTGGACGGTGAGAGGCCTACAGGCATGAGGCATGCTACATGAGCTAGACAGGGGCCTCTATAAGTCAGTCACAAGGCCATGTTCACATGCCAGCCCTTTGAATATCTCTACCCTTCAAGGGCCACTGCCCTTCAGTTCCTCTCCAGAAGCTCAGTCACCCGCCCATCCTCTGAAACCTACTACTTCATAACTCTCTCTACGGTCCCCAGAAGCAGAGGGGAAACACAGCAGAGTCCAGAAGGTCAGATAAAATAGATCCAGTCTCTGGTATGGGTATAGGGACAGATGAGACCATAGTGCCTCACAGTCTGTAGAGATGGGCAGAAGGGCAATATTCTGCCATCCCAGAAATCCCCAATCTTTGCCAGGATTAGCCAGCACAGCCCCAGAGATGCACATGACCCCCACAGTAGCTGCTATTCCCCAGTGGCAAAAGGAGAAACAGGCTCAGAGGGGCTTGGACAAGCAAAGAGCTGGTGAACTATGAGGCTAGAGTACAATGAAGGTCTTGGGCTCAGTGCCGTCTCCAACGCCTCAGCCCTTAAGGGGACTCCACAGCTCTTAGGGGCAGCTGTCGTCCTGCAGGACAGGACCATCCCCTTGCTCAGAGAAGTCTCACAGATTCTTACACACATGCAAAGACCATTGTGTGGGATCTGGCCACCCCGAGGAAGAGTACAGTGGTACACACGCTGCTGTTAAAGACCTGAGTCCAGAAAGCTTAGTGCACGCTCATGTGGGCTAGAAGGGAGGTGACTGGTTCCCAGGGAAGGCACTTGCTTGACACCCAAGTCTTCCTCACAGTGCCAGGATGCAGCCTAGGAATAGGGGAGCGCTGGGGCAGCAGTGGGGTGACTTCAGCCTGTGTGCCTATGACACCCAGCTGAAGCTGAAGCCACAAAGGGGATCCTGGCTAGAAGGAGCCCTCCACCCTACTGTTCATCATATTCTCCTGATGCCAGACTGTGGCTCTTACCGGTGTCATGAAAACAAATTGGAACAGGCCATCATGGCACATGCTTGTACTCCGAGCCCCTGGGAGGCTGAGACGGGAAGAGTTCAGATTCAATATGAGCAGGGGTTACATAGTGAGACCCTATCCCCCCCCCAAATAGTTATCTTTATTAATAAAGGGGCAGTGATCCACAGAGACCCCACCTTCACCTGCCACCCAAAGTCTCTTCTCTCTGCACCCTCCACTCCCAGTTTTTCAGCTGCGGCCAGCCTGTCAGCAGGTGTACAACTTCTTCCACCCCGCGGACCCTTCAGCCTCCCGCCTGGAACCGCTGCTGGAGCGGCGCTTCCACGCCCTGCCACCCTTCAGCATCCCCCGATACCAGCGCTACCCGCTGGGGGATGGCTGCTCCACACTACTGGGTGAGGCTCCCCAGGAAGGTGGGGTTCTTTTCAAGTTGGCGATATTTGCTATGGTATAGCACCCAGCATACTATGGGTCTCCCCAAAGGGAAGCGAGTCAGACACCTGTCCCCAGTGGACATCTGTCCTGGGTTCAGATATAGTCATGCTCCCTGATCACTGTGGAGCAAGAGGGACTTCTGCCCATGAATGAAAGCAGCAGCCAGGGCCATCCATATTCCCTTCCCTACTGCCCCTCGAGGGCCTCCGACCGACCAACCGACGGGGAAGGAGTTCCAGTCCTTCTGCAGATGAGGGCATTGTAGACCAGGCCCATTATGTTAGGCGGCTGGCCCAGAGATGGCTGGGAGTGTGGGAGGGAAGCCCAGCCCTTGCTGCAGTGTGTATCCTGGCATCCTGTTGTCATGTCCTGGTCCTCGTTCAAGGAGTCCTGTTTATGTCAGCGCATGTGCAGACGGTCCACTTGAGTGTCTGTTCCTGTCCTCTCTGCTCTCTTCCCGTCTGCCTCCAGTCGAGACCGTGCAGAGAAACCCAGAGCTGCTCTCGGAGGGCGGGCCCCTGGCCCCTCTCCCCCACGGGGACAGCTTCCTGGAGACCAGT
The DNA here is from genome assembly GCA_004025045.1 of Sigmodon hispidus. Taxonomy (NCBI): domain Eukaryota; kingdom Metazoa; phylum Chordata; class Mammalia; order Rodentia; family Cricetidae; genus Sigmodon; species Sigmodon hispidus. The sequence goes on from PVIH01001796.1 coordinate 11,089, forward strand.
GTCCCCGTTCCCGCGCTCACCTGGCAGGATGGGCCCCGCCAGAGCCCGGGCTGTGCTGAGTGTGTGTACCCCACTCCTGGTGACTGATGTCTGCTTGGCTGTGTCCTTTGATCCTCACTCTGCCCCCCCACCCCACCCCACCCCCGTGCCCTCTCTGGCCACTCAGAGTCAGTGGGACCTTCCTAGCAAGGGCATGGCCATGGGAGGTTACTCTCGGCCTCCTTTATGTACACAGTGGTCCAAAAGCTGAGACTGCCCTAACACAAAGTGGTCACAGCTTCCCAGAGGTGGACAAAGGCCGTCCCAGTGTCAGACCGCATATGACTTCCCAAGGGTGCTGTTTCACCTTCTTGGGGCTATAGGGAACATACACAACACAGGGAGAGCCCTCAAGCAGCCACCCTTCACCCCTCAGCTAGAAGACCTTGGTGCTATCAAGAAGTTGGGGCCTCTGGGTCTCACTCCCTTCCTGAGAACACACAGGCCCTTCTGATCTGTCATCCAGAATTCTTCCTCCCTGTTCTGTCCTGTCTGCAACCTGGGCCCTAGCCTATGTGCGAGGGCCACCCTGGAGGCCTCTGTGTTAGTCATGCTGGTGGTAATTGTGGGCTGGTCCAGGCTGGTCCAAGAGAAGAACTGTGAGCCAGATTTGGGGAGTAAGTGGCCACGGAGGGCAGGAACCCATGCCTTGCCTCCCTGCCCAGTTTCTGTGTCCATCTGTCCACCCTTCTCTGCCCGGCCCTTCCTGTCCCGCCTCAGCCCAGGGCCCTAAACCAGCTGCACCCTGGTGCACGCCAGACCTGGCAAGCTGGCCTCTCCCATTGCTGGGAGACGTGGGGTCAGGCAAGGCTTCTCTTACCTGGACCTCTGTCCCTGTCCCCTCACAGCGGATGCGCTCCAGACCCACAACACAGTCTTCCAAGAGCATGCAGCCCCCTCATCGCCTGGCACAGCCCCCACCAGCCGTGGTTTCCGCAGAGCCAGTGAGATCAGCATTGCCAGTCAGGTGTCAGGCATGGCAGAGAACTACACAGCATCCAGCATTGCCCAGAGTGAGTGCCATCCCTGAGAAGAGGGCCATAGCCGTGTCTGGCTGGCAGGAAGTGGGTGCTGAGTGCCTGCAGGGCCATGGTACTTCCACCACAATGGTTGGTGACAGCCTGCAGCGACCTTTCTGGGAGGCTGGAGAAGAGGCTTTTAGAGGCTGTGGTCAGAGCAGCTGGGCCAAGGCTGGGACTGCTGGGGGGCGTTCTGAGGTTTCAGCTTTTGTAAGGGTCTTCTTTTCCTTGCTGGGTTCTAGCTCTTCCCTCATAGCCTCTCTGCTACCAATATAGGGGCCCCTGGTGTGTGTGTGTGTCTGAACCATTCCCCTGTTCTTGCTTCTCAGAGGGCCCCTCATCGCTCAGCCACACCCCCAGCGTCAGGCGTCTGTCCTTGCTCGCCCTGCCCCCCCCATCCCCTACCACCCAGGGTCCCCGTGCCAGGGCAAGGCAGGTGAGCCCCAACCCGGACAGGTTCCCCTGCCTCCCTGACTTGGACATCGAAGAAGGTACCCAACCCTAGCACCCTCCCCTCTAACCCATGATCACTCACTGTTGCCAAGCATGCCTCACCGGCTCCTGCTGAGGCTAACAGGGATGGGAAGGAGGGCAGGGCTGGAGCTGCCTGGGGGTCCTATCTCGCAGACCATGGGCAGAGCTCAGGGAGCTAGGCTTCATGAAACAGGCACCACCACATGGGCACCTGTGTGCAGCCACCAGGCACGGCCTGCCCCGTGTTATTTCTCCCTTGGGGAGGACACTTGGGCTCCTGTATCTGGAAGGCACTGGAAAGACAGTGAGCCTTGCCTGGAGGCTGCCCATTGTCAGACCAAGGTCTCCCTGTGTCTCCTTTCCCATGTCCACGCCTGAGGGCAGTAGGAACACACAGAGAGAGGGCCTGGGCAGGGTCTAGGGTAGGCCTTCTTCTCAGTCACAACAGCATCGAGACAGCTCACCCTGCTCCAGAAATCCGCGTGCCCCTCAGCACTGCTACAGCGCTTTGTACTCTTGGCAGCAAGGCTGCCCACGGGCACTTTGTACACGTAGCTGCCTGCCTGTCACCAGCCTGAAAAGCCTGCTTGACTGCACCTGGAGGGAGGGCTGGCCCGAGCTGAAGAGGCCTGATCAGGTGCCAGGTGACCCACTGGGGTCTCTGCCGCAGAGCCCAGCAGTGCAGTCACACCATTCCCCCTGGCTTCCTCCCGCCAGTCGCTGCCAAGTGGTGGGGGCAGAAGCGGATCGACTATGCTCTGTACTGCCCCGACGCCCTCACGGCCTTCCCCACAGTGGCCCTGCCCCACCTCTTCCACGCCAGCTACTGGGAATCCACCGATGTAGTCTCCTTTGTGCTGAGACAGGTACTTACTGCCCAGACACAACTGGGTGCCTGGCGTCTGTGGACTGTTGGGGTGGTGACAGAGTGCACATTCGCAGCAAAGATTGGAACCAGCTGGGGTTAGAGTTCATAGACAAGGTTCGGTAGTTCTATAGACCCTGCCAGATGGTCCATTGCCAGCTCCTGGAGATTCTGGGCCTTTTCCAGAACAGCCACCCAATCCTGAGCCTGCCCCACGGCCTCCCGCTGTTCCCCAGGTCATGCGGCATGACAGCCCGAGCATCCTGGAGCTAGATGGCAAAGAGGTGTCCGTGTTCACGCCATCACAGCCCAGAGAGAAATGGCAGCGCAAGAGGACCCACGTGAAGCTGCGGGTGAGCATCTTCTGGGTGCCTAGGCCCTACTGTCAGCATCCTATTTAGACCCAGGCAATCAGAAGCTCCACCACATTGCTGTGAGCTGCCCCATCTGATTGGGGGGAGTGAGGTAGGAGGACAGCAGGGTTGGCTCTCTCCTCCTGGCCTCCCCCAGCATGGCTGCCCAGCTCAAACCCAAGCTCAGCCCTCAGACCCATTCCCAGAAGACTCCAGCCACTCTCCATCGCTCTCCTCCCCAGAACGTGACAGCCAACCACCGGATCAATGACGCAGTTGCCAATGAGGATGGCCCACAGACTGTGACAGGCCGGTTCATGTATGGGCCCTTGGACATGGTCACCCTGACTGGGGAGAAGGTGAGCACATGGTGCCTGGGGTAGCACCTCTGTTCCTGCCAGGCAGGGTACAGGGACTGAGGCCAGACCATGGCCAGTTTGTAACCAGCTTACCTGGGTTTCAGGTGGATGTGCACATCATGATGCAGCCACCCTCAGGTGAGTGGCTGTACCTGGACACTCTGGTGACCAATAGCAGTGGGCGTGTCTCCTACACCATTCCAGAGACACACCGCCTGGGGGTGGGTGTCTATCCCATCAAGATGGTGGTCAGGTATGTGCCTCTGGTGGGGCAGGCAGAGCAAGGCCAGCCTCCTGGTCATGGGAGCGAGGGGTTGGGAGTGGGCCCCCGCTGGTTCTAATGAGCTATTCCTGACAACCAGGGGAGACCACACATTTGCCGACAGCTACATCACCGTGCTCCCCAAGGGTACAGAGTTTGTGGTCTTCAGTATTGATGGCTCCTTTGCTGCCAGTGTGTCCATCATGGGCAGTGACCCCAAGGTGCGCGCCGGGGCTGTGGACGTGGTGCGGTGAGTGGGCCTTAGGGCCTGGTGTGGCTGTCGGGTGGGTGGGCTGCAGGTGCACACAGCACAGCCTTGAGGACTAAGCCGGTGCCACCGCTGACTGGTGTGCCTCACGCCGTTAGCACATGTGATGCCAGTCCAGTCCCAAGGATGGCTCCTTTGGGAGAGAACCGAGGCCACCTGCCCCAAGCCCAGTGCCGGAGAGGCTGGCTTCCACAGTGCAGTGCCGTTAACACTCATTACCACAGCCCAGGCCCCGGGCAAGATGGCTTTTCCTCTTTTCTCTGTGAGCCAAACACTGGCCCTTCACTCACACAAGGCAAGTGTAAACCCTCTACCGTGAGCTACAGTTTTTGAGACATGGTGTCACTACATTGCCCGAACTGCCTTGAATTTGTCACACTCCGGGCTCAGCCTTCTGAGGATCTGGGGTCACCGTCAGGGCAGGCGGACACAAGGCCCAGCTGCAGGTGTAGTTTTCAGAGGCCCAGATGAGTTCTCGCTGGGCAGGAGATGGGGAGGCCCCGGGGCACAAGAGCAGCTATGGGGCCTCACGCCTGCCCCTTGCCTCTGCAGACACTGGCAGGACCTGGGCTACCTCATCATCTATGTGACCGGCCGGCCTGACATGCAGAAGCAGCGGGTGGTGGCCTGGCTGGCTCAGCATAACTTCCCTCACGGTGTGGTGTCCTTCTGTGATGGCCTGGTGCATGACCCGCTGCGGCATAAGGCTAACTTCCTGAAGCTGCTCATCTCTGAGGTAGGGCCTGGAGGACGGGTGAAGCGCAGGCGGGGGCGGGAGGGGACGACAGAAGGCCCAGCCATGCCATGTCTGTCTCACAGTTGCACCTGCGCGCGCATGCAGCCTACGGCTCCACGAAGGATGTGGCGGTCTATAACTCCATCAGCCTGTCTCCCATGCACATCTACATTGTGGGCCGGCCCACCAAGAAGCTGCAGCAACAGTGCCAGGTGAGTGGGGCATAATAAAGGGCACATGTGGGCAGCTTGGGGGTCCCCAGGCTGTTCACCCACCTGCCCCATCGCCCCTCTGCAGTTCATCACAGATGGCTATGCAGCCCACCTGGCCCAGCTCAAGTACAATCATCGGGCGCGTCCAGCTCGAAACACAGCCACACGCATGGCCTTGCGCAAGGGCAGCTTTGGTCTACCTGGCCAGGGTGACTTCCTGCGCTCCCGGAACCATCTGCTCCGCACCATCTCAGCCCAGCCTGGCGGGCCCAGCCATCGGCACGATCGGACACAGAGCCAGATAGACAGTGAGCAGCGGGGCCAGCGTAGCATGAGTATGGCGGCCAGCTGCTGGGGCCGCGCCATGACAGGCAGGCTCGAACCAGGGGCAGCCACAGGACCCAAGTAGGACACCGTGAGGAGGCGCTGTGGTCTCCATGGTGCTAGGCCAGGGCACCGGCCCCACTGGGAGGCCTGGCCTGGGTACACACAGGTGGCTGGGGACAAGAACAGAAACGGCCTGTTTCAGGGCCCCTTGGAAGACATGGCCATGCCAACACAGCCCTCCCAGCCTTGCCTCATGCCCTAGGCTCTGAGGAGCCCAGCTTGCCCTGGAAGCTGGCAGGATGTCCAGCCCATGATGGAAGAGGAACCAGGACGAGCCACCTAGCCCAGCCCGGGAGGCATTCCTGGACATCTTGCCCTGTGTTGATCTCTCAGCCTCCTGGTGCCATGCGTGGGTCTAAGCCCAGCCTGCCACTTCCTTGTCCACTGGCTCCCCTCCCATTTGGTAGCAGCTCCAGCGGGGGTCCAGCGTGCTTCTTGTTGGCTCTGGTTCTCAACTGTCCAACCTCACTGGCTTTGCACTGGTTTTTGGGAGTGGAGACCCGTTACCACCTCTTCTGGCTCCAGACATGTTGACATGCATGAAACCCAGTATGTGCTGAGCCAGGGCCTGTCACCACACAGAATACTCCGGTGTGGCAAATCTTCACGGGAGCAGGAGGAAAGGCTCTATCTTAATGTCTGCCAACACGATGGCAAGCCAATGGCAGTCCCGGACTGCTGCCCACCCATCCACCCGCCCCACCCAGAGCTCAGTGCAGTCACAGGACTGGCGTCACTCCGGGCCCGGAGCATAGCACAGGCTCGAGGCTCCTGGTAACCCACCCTGGGCAGCTGGGCCTGCACAAGCCTGGCCTCCACCTCCACCTTCTCGCCTGCCATGAGCTGGGGCCCCATGCCATGGCTGCTGCCCGCCGCGTTTCTACGCCTTTCTACTTCTCCATCTGGTTTCTATGAGGTTTTTTTAACAGGCAATCCTGGGCTGCTTCCTTTTCTTAACTCGGTGTCAATGCAGCCTGCTCCATTAGGGACACCCAGCACTGTGACAGGACCCCACTCAGTCTGGCCTGTGGGCCCTGCACCTGGTCCACTCAGCAAGGTGTGGGCTTCTTGCCTCACCTGACCCACAATCTCACCGACTTCCTTCTCTGGGGCAGGTGGAGCTCTTAGGCTTTCTTAACGCCATTCCGTTTAATGTCTACTCCAAGAAGCCACAGCTTGCTTAAGGGCAGACAGCCATTTTATTTCTCCCCAAAGGCAGGTGCCCCACAGGCTGGGTCTGAGCCTGAGCCCTGCCTTCCCCGAGGCACTGAGCACAATTCTCTTGCACCTTCCCTGTGCTGGCCGAGCCCACCTAGCTCAGGCCAGCTGTCCAGCAACAAGGCTCTGTGCCTGAGGGGCTGCCAAGCTGGACTCAGACTCAGGGCCGCATGGCTAGGCTGAGTAGGTGTAGAGGAGATGCTGACTTTGCTGTATAGACATGTACAGCACAGGGGCATGGGATGCCCTGCCATGGGGGGCCTAGACAGAAAGCTATTTATTTTGTGCAGAAAAAAAAAGAGTGTGGAGAGGTGAGACCTTCATGGTCTTCCCCTAAGATGAAGCTTTGCTGTTCCCAGCACTCTGTATAAAGCAGTGATTACTTTATGGACCAAGATCCCATGGACTGTCACAGTCAAAGTGCAATATCTGTCCCACCCTCCCCACCCCTGAAGGAAGCTGCTGGCCAGCAATCAATGCCCCACCAGGGGTCCTAGTGGCCAGTGCTCCCTCCCTCAGCCCCACCCCGTCTTGCCTCAGCCTAGGTGACCAGCCATTGGGAGAAGCACCTGGAAGCCTTGGGCCACCTGCAATAAAGGCCAGGGAGGCCCTGGGGTCAGCGGGCTTGGTCTCTCCCCCTGGGCAGCCCTGCCTGCTCAGCTGCCAGCCATGCCAAGGACAACAGCAATAGTCCCCTGGGGCTCTCCCGGGGCCCTTAGCCATAGATGGTGAGACGGGCAGCCTCCCCCAAACCTCACTAAAGTCCGCTTTCTGCTTCCCTTAAGATTCCTTTGGCTTATTCTCTTGAGGAAGCCCCACTTTTACAGAAACTGAGAGAGGAAGGTCAAAGTCCCTTAAAAATACCAAAAAATGTTTACAGTGTCAGGTGCTGAGCTGCAGGGCTCAGGCCTGGCCATTCGTAACCAAAGGGTGAGGCAGACCTCGATGCCTGCCACCCGTCCCGGGCCTGTTAGAGCAGAAGCCTTAGTCACTCCCTCCCCATCCACAGTCCCCAGGACTGAGCCTCAATGCCACCCAGCACCAAGCACCTGCCTTCTCCTGGATTTCTAAAGAAGGGTTCAGCAAAGACCCCCTCCCACTTCCTGGTTCTGTGTGAGCTGCCCACCACCCTGCCCTGTCACATCCTCACATCTCAGCCCCTCCCATGTGTCCTTGGACCATCTGTTTCTCTGGACGATGTGTGACGTGTCCTGACCCCACCCCATGGTGTCCCTGCATTGTCTGGCCTGAGTGTGCTCTCTGTATACTGTGTCACAGTCTGTCACACCATTAAAGAAGCAGGAGGCTTCCTTCTGGTCTCGTTACTGGTGTGTGGGTGGGGCAAGATCCTGAGAGTATCGAGACATACATAGCGACATCCACAGCAACAACATCCTAATTAACCACTGTGACACAGCACACACCCGGGAACTGTCTGCCCTTCTCACCACAGACCCGGTAAGGTAGGCTTGCTGTCCTCTGCTCCCCAGGGGACACAGCCAATAAATCCAGAGCTGGGCCTCCTGACTGGAGCCAGACACAAGCAACAGCCTGATGAAATCAACCTAAGGATGAGGGCTGAGTTTGGTCAGGTCTGGTCCTGGTTGAGACAATGGAAAAGGCACATGGGGTGGCTGGGTAGCTTTTGCTCACTCTCACCAGAGGACACGGCTGCTTTCCCCAAAGGTGAGCACATCTCTGGAAGTTCCACCCCTCGGCACGGGAAGCAACAAGCCAGGAACTCTGACCAAGATCATTTAATGTTGACATTGTACTCTCCCAGCCTGTGCTCAGGCCACCCACAGGAGAAAAGGCAGTGGAGCCGGCTGTCTCCAAGCTGCCAACAGTAGTTCAGTCCTGGGACAGCAGGGCCTTCAGGGAAGCAGGCCTGCTCGCATCTGGAAGGCCAGGCCATCCCCTCGGGTGGCTTGCTGAGGGAGAAAACAGGATAGAAGCGTGAGATACTAAGTGTAGACACAGTGTGGTCACAGCATGGGCAGAGTGCTGACACCAACCTTGTTGATTTCTCTGTGTCGTTCTTTGGTTACGATTTCCTCTAAAACCTCTCCATCTCCCTTGATGAGCCTGGGGGTCAGAGGGCATCAGCTCAGCAAGAGTCTGGGACAGAACCAAGACCACCCCGGGAAAGGGGCCACAGGACAAGCCCCGCCATCTTGCACGGGGAACCTGGTCGCTTTTCCCAGTCCAGGTAGGCCCTCTGTCATAGCAACCAAAAGCCACAAGGCCCCTCCAGTCCTGCCACTACTCAAAGGGGCTAGCTGGCTGAGCCTGCTGCTCCACACCTTGTGCGTCCTGTCTCTGGGTCCACCACCTTGCGGATGACACTCTGTCGCGCATCCCACTCTTCCTTTGTCATGGGCTTCATGGCCTGGATACGAGACTTCTGCTCATCGGTCAGGACTGGAAGGGAATATGGAGGGGGTGTCAGACCTGGGGAGACCTCCCCCCACCGCGTGCTGGCCCACACGGTACCTGGGCCGTCATTGTCCTGTCCAGCTGATCTGTGCCACTGATCCAGCGAAGGGCCAGGCAGAGCCTCAGCAGGGTGCATCACCTCTGCCTTCTCCTTGCCTTTCCTCTTCAGCTTCTTCTTCCGTTTCTTCTTCTTCTTCCTCTTCTTATCCCTGTGCTTCCCTCGCTTCTTCCGGCCATCACTGGAGGACGAGGACGATGTGGAGCTGGAAGAACTGGAAGAGGAGGACGACGAGCTGGATCTCGCTGTCCTCCGGGCCTTGTGCTTGCTTCTCTCTGTGATGCAGGGAGGAGGTAAGGCCTCTGGCCCCAGCTTTGGCCTGGGGCAGACTCAGGCCTCTACTTGGTAGGACCCTCCCAACCGGCTCTCCGAGAGCACACTCGGGACCTTCTTCGGCTTCTAGAAGTCATCCTGAGCCTGGCGGGGTGGCCGGGCCCGACCAGAAGACCCGGGGCACTAAAGCATGAATAAATCACACCCCCACCCAGCAGATGCTCCGCACCCCGATCCGAGGTCCAGGCTCTACCCGGAATCCCTCCCTCCCTGGGGGCGGGCCCGGCCGGTGGAAGCCTCCCGCGGTGCAGGCGCCGCACACCCCCTTCCCGTCCCCACGGTCCTCACCCTCAGCACCAGAGGTGCTGCTGGCCTTGTGGCCCTGGGATCTGGAGGCAGAGCAGTTCCGCGAGGCGTCCCTAGTGCTCTTCTTACTCCGCTTTGCTGACCCGCGCCGACCCCGGGACCGACTGCGACTCCTTGAGCGCTTTCGAGAGCCGACGTGAGCCATGGCGAAGCAGGCTAGAGACCGGAAGAGGCGCCTTTAACCCGCCGGTCCTCTCGGGCAAGTCCGCAGGGTAGATCCAAACTCGGTGCCAACCGGGCCTGGTCCTCGGGGTGCCTAGCACCCATTCCCGCCCCGGAGCCTCGCGCTTGGGGACCCCAGCTCCTCCAGCTGCGCGGTCCCCGCCCCGCCCACACGCTTGCGCACTGGACTCTGCTTCGGGGGATGGGGCGCCCCAGCTTTCCTCGACTGCAAGAGGGCGGCCTGGCTGCCCAGAGCTGAGTCTCAAGGCTGCGGGTTCCCGCGTCACCCTCCAGTCTACCGCATGCCTCCGCATGGGGAAGCAGCAGCCAGCTGGGGTTTTCCGGTACACTTCCGGGATGGGTCCGACGATGGAAGTTCGTCCGGGAAGGCTTTGGGTCCGTGCTGCCTTTAGTTCCAGACTCTGGGTTCCACTTCTGGCACGCCCACTTCCCACGAGGAGCCGGCGGCTGCCTTGAGCCTCTATGTGGACCGCAGGCGGGCTGTGGCCCCGTGCCAGTCGCGAGCTCTCGGGGCCTCTCACTCTCCTGAAAGCCACCCTCCTACTGTTTACCCTGATTAGTTTACCGGTCTGTCCACTCCACTAGACTGAGAGCTAGGACGGGCTGAAGAGGACTTGTGTTTTCTTTCTTTCTTTTTTATTTATTTTTATTTTATGTACATTGGTGTTTTGCCTGCATGTATAATTGTGTAAGGGTGTCAGATCTTGGAATTCCAGACAGTTGTTAGCTGCCCTGTGGATGCTGGGAATCGAACTCAGGTCCTCCGGAAGAACAGTCAGTGCTCCTAACCGCTGAGCCATCTCTCCAGCCCCGACTTGTGTTTTCAACGTCACTCAGGGGTAGAGGGCACAAATACAGCTGCCCACCTGGAGCTATGGATCACCACAACCAATTAACGGATGAAATCCCAGTCTGTCGAGTGTGCAGCTGAGATTCTGCTCCATCTGCTTTTTGCAGTGAGGATGAAGGCAGGTGTTACTGTATCTTACCACTTTCTCAGAGTACCTAGGCTTACAACGGATGACCCCAGGAGTGCGTAACCCCAACAGTGCAGCTATGAACACCCTCATCCAATCTCTGAACCTTCAGTTGCAAGCTCTTAAGTAACAATAGGAAGCAGGGCTGTTACAAAAGTGCTTTATAAAGGTCAACACAGCTGGATGCGCCAGAAGAGACTTGAACCCAGAAAGCCTGGATCTCCACTCCCCAGCACTGCAGATAGACAAACGAACCCCACTTAAATCCCCAAGAACCGCCCTATTGGAGGAGCTACTGACTGACACCCCACTCCCCACCCCACCCGTCAGAGCTCCCCAAGGGTGAGGCTGAGGCTGGATATCATTGGAAACCACATCCTTTTGGGCCTCTTTCCCTTCTTGTACCTGCTCCACCCTTGACCCTCAGTATTTCATCTCAAACTAGGCTTGTCTTTCAGCAGCTCGGCCCTACAACAGCTCACCTGTTCAAAGAGTGACCCACAAGTCAATATGTCCCTTTGATCCCAGGAGCGTCATGCCTGCTGAGTTTATTTCTGCCCTCCCTGCCCAAGAGGGCAGTATCCTGATGCTATAGCACCGGCACCTCTGGGGAAACCACGCTCAAGTCAGTGCACATACATCTACCATGGCAGGCTCCTCCCGGGTGAAGCCATCACCGAAGCCTTCATCATCCACTAGGTCTGGCTTCTGGCAGCACATGGGACAGAGGCGGTTTCGAACAGCAGATGCCCGAAGCCAGACGACAAGGTTCCAGCGCTCTCCAGTAACTAGGGGCCGAGCCCCATGCAGCTGGCCTCCACGGTGCAGGATACCCTGGCCCACAACATGATCCACTTCCAGGGGCTCCATCAAGGCTGCAGGTGCCTGCAGATGGTAGGGGTCAGGATGGAGTACTCATGACTGCCTGGGCCCTACATGGTGGGGCTCACTCACCTGGAAGAGGCCCCCAAAGTATAGGGCACCCCCTGTGAAGGTCTTTCCCAGAGCCACATTGAGGGTGAGCTCAGCGTTATCATAGTGGCAGCCCAGCTCCAGGTCCTGGCCTAGCGCATACTTGACCACAAAGGCACGATGGCTGTCAAGCTGACCCCCGCCACACTCTGGGTACAGCAGGGCCAGCAGCGGCTGCAGGAAGCGTTCCCGCAATGGTGTCACCAGAGGCTCATCTAGGCCTAGCTCATGCATCAGTACCTAAGAAGGATTGCCAGGAGTCAGCTAGGATACTTGGGGAGCCTCACCCACAGCCCCACAACTCTTTGCCAAATTTTTTGCTAACTGCAAGAGCTCTTTGCTTTCATGGTTCTCTTTGGGTTCAGAGCAGGGCAGGTAGCACCTCAGATGAGTCTCACACCCAAGCTGCCCTAACTCCCTGGCTCCACAGACAAGATCTCACCCACCCCATGGTTGTTCATGGTGTTGGGCCTTCCCTTGGGCATGTCCGACTGCTCAAAATGTTCCAGCTCCTCCAGCAGGGCCTGGCAGAACTCCATAGAGAACACTGGCACCCGGTAGATGCGCTTTTCCTCTGAAGAAGGAGAGGCACATTGGCCAGCATATCATTTTACTGCCTTAAGTCTGTTCCCTCTGTACAATGGGGACAGCAGCATACTACCCTGATCCTAGCTGGATCATCAGTGAATGGATGAATTAATGAATAAATGAAATGCCCTGGCATACTGGTCCTGCTGGCCTTCCCAGTTCCCAGTGGCTCCAATTTTTAGACCAGAGATGAGAGGTAAAGCATCCTGCCTCCCATACCCAGGCATCTCAGGCTACCAGTCCCTCCCGATCCCTGCAGAGCTGGCTGATAAGGAGGTTGAAAGACCTCACCCGACACTATCTCCAGTTGCTGGAGAAGGCCCTCAAGGCCTGCACCTGGCGACGCACTATATTCAGCTGCAGCCAAAAACCCAGGGGCCAGAGACACATCCTGGGGCAGAACACAGGACAGCTGTGAAAAGTCAGCCCCCCACCATGGCAGCCTCCTCCTCAGCCAGCCTCCAAGTTCCCAGGCTGGCCTAGTACCTGCAGTGACCTGTAGATGTCAGGCCTCACTGGATGGTAGGAGCTGGCAATAAGGGCTTTTCTGGCGGCTGATTCCTGCCCCAGCCGGCGGCGGCGCCCCACTTCCTGCTCAAGCTGGAACAACAAAATCGGGGCCACTCACCTCCAAAGCCATGTGAAGAAACTGAGACCCAGGAAGACCAAAGTGGGGCTCAGTCTGGCAGGCAAATCTCCCTCTACTTCCGAACCTGCAGGGTTCCCTGCAGATGTCAAGGTGTCCTGATAGCTGACAAGGGGGTGGTGGCCCCACTATTCCATTCAGCTGTTAAGAAGGGGGTGCAGTAGACAATTTGGTCTTTCCCAATCTTTCTCCTGGGCCAGTACCCAGGAGGGGGAGTAAGTGAAAACAGGAACCAAAGAAAAAGGCTAAGAAGTCCTTTGGAGTCAAGGACTCCAGAGGAAGGGCTGGCGGGGCGCGTTACCTCCTCCAAGAGTTGCTGGAAGTCCTCGGAACTGACGCAGCCACGGCTGCGCAGGAGCTGCGAGCAGAAAGGCCAGTTAGGACTATGTGACCCTGACAATAAGCATCCCTGAGCACGAGCGTGCTCCTGTCCCGGAGATGTCAGGAGGTCTGTGAAAACTCTGGCCAGCGCAGCACCCTGCACGCCTATCTTCCGCTTACTGGGGAGCTGCCATCCTGCAGCGAGAGGATAAGTGTGCACACGCGGGTTTGCACTCGGGTAAAGGCAGTCCTGGTGTCCGGACCCCTCCTGCGTTCCCTGCTCCCACTCACCGGGCCATAGTCACGGCGCAGCTGCTGCTCGTCCCGGAAGCGCAAGTGCAGCCCGTAACGCGCCACGTACAGGTTCTGAGAGCAGAAGCAGGCGCAGCGGCAGAAGCGGCGCGAAGCGGCCGTCGCCATGGTGAAGCGCCGCGCCAGCTTCCGTACGGCACTTCCGGGTACGTCCCCGCCGGGGGCGTGGCGCCGGCGGCTAGGGGCCGCTGTAAATTCTCAACTCAAGAGAGTAAGGAAGACGGGTTTACGGGGTTCAGAACGGTGCTTCCGGGGCGAGGCGGGGGTAGCCCCGTTTTACAGAGGGATGAGCTGGGACAGTCACGGGACTCACGCAGTGCAGGACTCAGATCCTTTATTTAAATATTTTCTATTAGAAATTTCTTTGCGGAGCCGCCGGACGCAGCGCTCAAGACAGGATGATTAGGGTTTCTAAGGTATAACCGCGGCTTTCTTGTGCGGCTGAACTTGGGTTTGGCATTTACCGCTGGTCCCTAACCTCTGGGTGGTCCAGAGAGCGTCTCGGCAAAAACACTCCGTTCCGTGTCACATCCCGCGGCTCTGCGGTAGAATGCAGTGTGGGCGGGGAAGATGGGTGCGATCTGTCGCTGGCACGCCCCTCGCCCTGGTCAAGTTCACCAATTTGCTGTTGGCCAGGGCTCCTCTGGGAGATGCACCACTGCACACACAGCGGGTACCCTAGAGCTGGTCTGCAGACTCAGGTCACTCAGGGGTAGCCTAGGCGTCTAGAAAGGAAGGAAGTCATCTGGAACCGGTCAGTGAACTCTTTTCAGAAGTTAAGTGCAAAGTTGAGAAGTGGCCCGAAGTTCAAAAATCAACAACTGATGAGCTCTAACTTCAGTGAACCTTTCCTGAACTCTCTCTGCTTGGGATGGGAGGGCCAAAGCCCTTACCCTTCCTTCACCCTGCTTCTCAACTCTCACCCCAAGAGCAAACATCATGTAAGTTACCAGCCTGTCACTGTGAAACTGTGGCTTCGTGGTGCTGTTCGGCCCACAACAGAAGCAATGTGGGATCTGAACCCAGGAACGTGTCATGTGAGTGCCCTCGGACCCTCTCACCACAGGGGTCTCGGAAATCTTTTCTCTGGGCTGCTTGATATGGTTCCACTGATTCCATCTCTGTGAATCCCCATGGGTGTCACACAATAGGTGACAGCGTGTACGGGCACTTGTGCACCCTTGTTTAGCTACATCCTCACACTACCGTTAGCCTGTTCACGATAATTCACTGGCAAACACCACATCCAGAAGCATCTCCCACTGATGGCAGTGCACTCAATACACTCCTTCACATAGGCATTCACCCACACACCCCCATATCCCACATAGCACAACCCAGGTTCCTACCTGTGACTGTTACAGAAGCTCTGGACCCCAGGAGGAGAGGGTAGCTGTCACAGCCTGTGACCAGGGGCCTGGCCTCGCTCTCCAGCTATGATCTTCAGCACCTTTGGAGATCCAAGGCTCCAGCTAGCAATGCCCTTACACCCTCCCTAGAACCATAGGGAACTATATAGGTGGTCCTTGGTCTATGACAGCTTGATTGGTTTGCACAATGTCTGCACAGGTGCAGTGAGATGCTCCCCAATGTGCGTGTGCAAGGTTTGTATATGAGTGTGGGCCAGAGGGTCGAGCTGCAGATAAACGCCCTGCTTGGGCCACTGTAACTCATTGCCATAAACTGATTGGCTTAAAACAGCAGACATTGTCTCATGATTCTGGGGTGGCCAAAAGTTCAAAAATCAAGAACCAATGAATTCCAGCTTCAGTGAGAGAGTTAAGCAGAACTTGTCATCCTGTGAGGGACTTAAGAGGTAGGGCAGGCTCAGCATCTTCACGCTTCTGTGCTGTCCTGCATGGCTGCATCGTCCCAGCCAGTGGTTCTGAACCTTCCTAACCTGTGACCTTTTAATACTCTTCCTCATGCTGTGCTGACCCCCAACCATAAATTATTTTCATTGATACTTCATAACTGTAATTCTGCTGCTGTTATGAATTGCAGACATGTGTGTTTTCTGGTGGTCTTAAGTGACCCCTGTGAAAGGATCAGTCAACCCCTAAAGGGGTCTCGACCTACAGGTTGACCTCTGACCTCCACACACACCTGCACACATGTGCATATGCACCTGAACATGACCAAAGGAGCCATGGCTAACATTTTCAGTGTTACCCATGTGCAATTTAGTCTTTGCAGTTTCTATTTCTGACACAGGAAAGTAAGTGGCCCATCCAAGGTCACACAGCTTGTGAGTGGGAGCTATGGAACTGAACTCAAGTCTTGACACCCTTGAGTCATTCCTTAAGGGACATTGTACCTCCCTTCAGATGTAAGGTCACTGGGCCACAGGGAGCCCAGCCTCTGCCTCTTTGCCCAAAGAGCAGGATTGTAAGGACCCACTTCCTCTGCAGGACTGGCTCCCTGGCCCGAACCAGCCTGCCAAGAAGCTGTTTAAAGTTTCACACTTGTCTCGATTTCTCCGGAGCCCTTTGCCAGCCAGAACGTGACCTGTTTACTCATCTCAAAGTTAATTATCGCCCTGCCTGCCCAGTGCTTTCTAGGATGCCTAGTTTCCCAGACAGCCACCACACCCCAGCCTCACCTGACTGAGTTTATAGTCTGCAAGGTCAATAGGGTCCATTTATCCCTTTAGAGTGCCCCTATTCTAGCACACTCATCCATGCAGTGTCCCCACACTGCCTCTGCCCCAGTCTGAACTCAGTCACTAAAGGGAACAGCATCACAATACAGTTGGGCAGCACTGTCCTGGGTCTCCTGTGCCCACACACCAATACTTTAATGATATGTGTGTATGGGTACGTGCACATGCATGGATGTGCCCCAGAGCCCAGGAGCACTGGATCCACATGGAGCTGGAACTGCAGGTGGTTGAGAGCTGCCAGATGTGGGTGCTGGGACCTACACTCAAGCAATCTTTTATTCTGTGGGGTGCTCACATGCACACACACAGAGGTCAAAGGAGTTGGTTCTCTCTTTACACTTTGACAAAGATTCTGGGTCATCAGGCTCTGGACACAAGCACTTGACGTGATGTCCCTTGACATTCTCTGAAGGACATACATTCCACATCTAGATTCATCTTTGAATGTGCAGCAATGCATGTGCAGCTGCTGTCCTGCCATTGTTGACAAGATCACCTTGGTTCTCTTCTCCAAGGTGTAGACTATCTCCGTGGGTCTGTGGTGGACTCTCTGTTCTGTTTCCCTGGACTCCTGACTCTTCTGGCAACACCGCAATGTCTTGGGGACTAGAATCTTATAGTAACTTTTTTAAATTCTTATTTTTTTAAAAAAAAATTATTTATTATGTATACAGTGTTCTGCTTGCATGCCTGAAAGCCAGAAGAGGGTACCAGATCTCATTACAGATGGTTATGACCCACCATGTGGTTGCTGGGAATTGAACTCAGGACCTCTAGAAAAGCAGTCAGTGCTCTTAACCTCTGAGCCATACCTCCAGCCTCTAAATTCTTATTTTTTTTTTTTTTTTTTTTTTTTTTAAACTTTATTTATTTATTTGCCTTGGTGTTTGCCTGAACTGGAACTAAAGACAGTTGTTAGCTGCCATGTGGGTGCTGGGAATCGAACCCGGGTCCTCTGGAAGAGCAGACAGTGCTCTTAACCATTGAGCCATCTCTCCAGCCCCTCTAAATTCTTATTTTAAGACTTACTTATTTTACGTGTACAAATAATTTACCTGCATATAGATCCGTAAACATGCATGCAGTGCCCATGGAAGCCAGAGGAAGGTAGTGAATCCCCTGGAACTGGAGATACAGACAGTTGTGAGCCATTGTGTGGGCGCTGGGCACTGAACCCAGGTCCTCTGCAAGAGCAGCCCATGCTCTTAACCAGTGAGCCATCTCTCCAGCCCTTCTTATTTATTCTTTGATAATTTC
Source organism: Sigmodon hispidus (assembly GCA_004025045.1). Taxonomy (NCBI): domain Eukaryota; kingdom Metazoa; phylum Chordata; class Mammalia; order Rodentia; family Cricetidae; genus Sigmodon; species Sigmodon hispidus. The sequence goes on from PVIH01001796.1 coordinate 28,332, forward strand.
ATACGTGTACAGACGTATCTTGATCATCTACTTCCAGGACACCCCAACATGTTCCCCTCCATTCCTACTATCTTACATTTTTCTTCCTCTTTCTTCTTTGTCACCCAGAGTCCAGTCAGTGCTCACTGCCGGAATGACTGATGTTGCTTTGACCTTGTGCAGGTGACCATAATAGCTACAGTAAGCTCATAAGTGAGTGAGCAGGACACAGCGTCTCACTGCGCTCCTCCCCACCCTCAGGTGTCCACTCCTTTCTGTCTCCTCGGTGATGCTCAGCCTTGCTGAGGAGGCTGATAAGGATGTGCCATTTAGGACTGAGCCCTCAGTAGTCACTTATCTCAGTGTTTGGACCAGTTATGAGGAGAGAGGAGCCTCTCTGGGCGAGGCTAAGAGCAGCACTATCTATAAGTGCAAATACTTAGAGGCAGTCTGACCCGTCATTTAGCAAACAGTAGGTTCCCCACTAGAGCATCTTCTTACTGAGCTGGGGCCCTGGGGCAAGGTAACAGTACGTGTTGTTTGTTTTTAATCAACTTGACACAAGCTAGTGTCTTCTAAGAGGAGGGAGCCTCAATTGAGAAAATGCCTCTATAAGGTTGGTCTGTAGCTAATCCTATAGAGCATTTCCTTAATTAATAATTGATGTGATGTGGCATAATATACTGTGGGTGGGGGCACTCCTAGGCACATGGTCCTGGGTGCTGTAAGAAAGCAAGCTGAGCAAACCGCAAGGTATAAGCCCGTAAACAGCACTCCTCCGTGTTCTGTGCATCAGCTCCTAATGCCAGGTTCCTACCCTGCTTGAGTTCCTGTCCCAACTTCCCTTGGTGATGGTTTGTTATTGGATGTGTGAGTGAAATAAAACCTTTTCTCCTCAATTTGTTTTAGGTCATGGTGTTTTATCACAGCAATAGAAACTCTAAGTAAGACACACAACCATGCATGATTCCATCCTATGGATCAGGCCCTGAAATCTAATTAGAAAGTAGTTGGTTATCCCCACAACAGTCATGCCACTATTGCACCAGGGAATGCATCTTGCTTGGCAGGATGGTATTGTAGCAGTCAGGGTTTACTGTCTGATGAGATCACTGATGGTTTTTCTCCCCACAGTGGTCTCCTTAGCACCTCCCATACTATGAAAACTCTCCAGCAGGTCAGCTCAAGCTTGCTTTCTCTGCTCTGCAACAAAAGTGTCTTGTGTTTTTAGCATTAGGGTCTTTCCACTTGGACAGTCAACATCAATAGACTATTCTGTATTATGGGGGCTGGAGAGATGGCTCAGAGGTTAAGAGCACTGACTGTTCTTCCAGAGTTCCTGAGTTTGATTGCCAGCATCCACATGATGATGGTTCACAACCATCTATGATGACACCTGGTGCCCTCTTCCCTTCTTCTGTATACTGTATACATAATAAATAAATAAATAAATCTTAAAAAAAATAATGTTCTATGCTATTTTAAGGGCCTCTGGGACTTCCTGACCAATAGCTCATAGAGAGAAGACACACAACCAGCCACTGAGGTTTTCATTTTAAAAAAACCAACAAGGGGCTGGAGAGATGGCTCAGCGGTTAAGAGCACCCTCTGCTCTTCCAGAGGACCCGGGTTCGATTCCCAGCACCCACATGGCAGCTCACAACTGTCCGTAGTTCCAGTTCCAGGCAAACACCAAGGCAAATAATTAAATAAAATAATAAAATAAAAAAAGTATTTAAAAAAACCAACAAACAGCCAGGCATTGCTGTACTTATCCTGAATCCCAGCACTCAAAAGGCAGAGGCAGGCAGATCTCTATGAGTTCAAGGCCAGCTTGGTCTACAAAGAGAGTTCTGGGACAGCCAGAGCTTCACAGAGAAACCCTGTCTCAAAAAAACAAAAACAGAAAGAGAAAAAGAAAGAAAACAACCAGTTTTTTGAGGAAGCATTGATTACTCTCACAGGGCACTGTGTTTAAACTCCCTCTTTAAATTAGCTTATGGAGTCGTGGGTTTTCGGAGGGTTTCCCATACCAATGCTGGTTAAATTCCTCTTGCTTGTAACCCCCCTCATTCCCATTGAACCTTTCCCTTCAGCATTCTGCTTCATACAAGGTGTGTTCTGCTACCCCTCACCTCTTTTGACCTCTGCCTCCCCCCATCATGGATCCTTTCTATCTTCCCGATCTCTATAAACACTCCAAATCAAACACACAAACCTACATATTTCAAAGCTGGGATCCATGTATGAGAGAGACCATGCAATATTTGTCTCTCTTGGCCTCGGTGACTTCACTCACTAGAACAGCTTCCCAGTTTTACCCATTTTCCTGAGGTTTTCATAATCTTACTCTTAGAGCTGGCTACAGTGTCACTGTGCAGTATGCACCACATTGTCATTATCCACTCATCAGCTGATGGACTTCTAGATTGAATCATGTTCCTCCATGCCGTGAGCAGAGCAGCAGTATGTGTGTCTGGATATGAAGGTGTGTCTGTGAGAGGTGGTGGAGTCCTGTGTGTACATGCCCAGGAGTGCTGTAGGAGGGTCATATGGTATGTATTTTAGATTTTTGAGAACCCTCCACACAGATTTCCTTAGGGAATCAATTTGTACCAATTTGCACTCCTAGAAACAGCATATAGCGTCCCCTGTCCCCATATCCACCAGTTCCCTCAACCCTAGGGCCATTTGCTTGGATTTGCTTTTCCACCCCCTCACCTGGTAGGGCCTCATGTATGGTGAGGTGTGTTTCTTCGAGGCAGCAAGTGGACGGCTCCTGCTCTTTGATTCAGTTTCCTGGTCTGTGTCTCTTAATTAGGGAATTAAGACCATCAATATTCAGAGTTATTATTGGAAAGTGCATTGGCTGATATGTCTGTGTGGGGATCTTTATCTCTTTATCTCTTAGTATGATTCTGTCATGGTTCCTTCTTTCCTGAGGCCTTGTGGATGCATTTGGTTGATTTTCTTTTACTGAAAAGTCTTTCAAGCATCCTCTGCAGAATTGGCTTAGTGGTATTAGGTTCCTTTATTTTTTATCATGGAAAGTGTTTTTCCCTTCCATAATGGCAGTTTGGCAGTTGCTATCTTTCAGAACTTGAGATTTATCATTCCAAGCCCTTCAGGCTTTCGGCATTTCAGAGGGACAGTTTGATGGCCTGCCTTTACCCTGCGACCTCATGTTTCTCACTTCACGCTCTCAGTAGATCGTCTTTGTCCTGTACCAATGGCGTTTTATTATAATAAAAGGAGAGGTTCTTATCTGGTCCTGTCTACTTGGTATCTATTGCTGGGAGATTTTCTTAAGTCTGGGAAACTGTTATGATTATTTTGACAATGTTTTCTGTGTCTTTTGAACAAGATTCTTCTCCTTCTCTGCCTACATCCCATATACTTAGTCTTTTCAGATCGTCACATACCTTCTACATTTCCACTGTTCCCTAGAATTGTGTTATCTCTGCTCCTGTTGGCTTGCTCCATTTCCTCCTCCGCTGTCTTCAAGTTCAGAGGCTCTCCTCTCTTTGATTCTGTTGCTGAGACCTCCCGCTTACCCTTTCTCCCCCAGCACTTCAGGTCTTTAGCGTTTCTTCCTCTTTGTTGAATTCCTCCTGTCGTCCGTTGCCTCCTTATTACACTCACTCGCCCTTGTCTGTGTCTGTGGACATCTCTGTCATTATGTGGAGTTCCTGGCTGGGTTCCGTCTAACTCACTCCTCCCATTGCTTCTAGGCTAAATTTTTTTTTTTTTTTAAAGATTTTATTTATTATGTATTCTGTGTTTTTGCCTGAATTCCAGAAGAGGGCACCAGATCTCATTATAGATGGTTGTGAGCCACCATGTGGTTGCTGGGAATTGAACTCAGGACCTCTGGAAGAGCAGCCAGTGCTCTTAGCCTCTGAGCCATCTCTCCAGCCCTAGGCTAAATTTTTTTTGGAGGAGTTATTTTGTCTTCATGTTTCCTGTTTCTTTTTCCTTTTTGGAAAAAGATTTATTTATTTATTATGTAATAATAAAATAAAATAAAATAAATCTTTGGAAAATGATTTATTAAGTATACTGTTCTGCCTGCATGTCTGCCTGCATGCCAGAAGAGGGTGCCAGATCTCATTACAGATGGCCATGAGCCACCATGTAGGTGCTGGGAATTGAACTGAGGACCTCTGGAAGAACAGTCAACGCTAAGAGCCATCTGAGCCATCGCTCCAGCCCCATTTCCTGTTTCTTATGTTACTGTGTTAGGATTTACACGAACAGTATTATTTCATGGCTTGCTTTACTTTATTTTTTATGTATTTTTGGTTTCTTTACTTTTTTCAGCTATATTCTATCATTGAAGTGTTTTCAGTGTTCAGACAGGACTTAGATGTGGCATTACTACATATGTGGTCCAGAAAATAACCACTCACTCCAGGAGCTCCGGTTGCCGGGTGTAAACTCTGTCTTATTCCCTGGGTAGGATATTAACCCAGAGATCAACCACAGCTGTTTGATTTCCCCACTAAGCAAATGTCACAGTAGCCAATTAGTCACAGAGGCCTCTTTGACTCCAATAACTATTGGAGGATAAGCAGCCAGCAGTGGCGTGGAACACTCTTCGGTTTTAATTAATGAGATTAGGAGTGAGAAGGGTAGCCAGGGCAAGTGATAATACAGGTTAAGTATTAACCGGACTTTGAAAAGATAAAATAAATGGTCAAGTAGGGTTCAGTGATGGTCCACAGACTCCAGAGACTGTTAAAGCTATGCAGGTTATGATTAAGGAGTCAACGCTAAAACTGGAGAGATGGCCCAACAGTTAGGAGCATTGGCTGCTCATCTAAGGCTCCAGTTTGGTTCCCGGCACTTACATGGTGGCTCGCAGCTATCTGTAACCTCTAGGAGATCCAACTCCCTCTTCTGGCCTCCGCACACATCGACCAGCAAGTGGTGTATAACATACGTGCAGGCAAAACACCATCCACGGAAGGTTAAAACGTGAAGAGATGGGGCTAGAGAGATGGCTCCGCAGTTAATGGCACTGGCCGCTCTAGCCAAGGACCCACATTCTTTCCCCGGTATCCACATTTGCAGCTCACAACCACCTGTAACTCCAGCTCCAGGAGACCTCATGATCTCTTCTGGTCTCCTTAAGCACTGCACTTGGGTACACACCACACACACATACCCCTACACATGCATACACACATATACACACATACACACATACACATGCACACACATATATACACATATGCCACACACGCACACACATATACACACACACCCCTACACACACATACACATGCACACACATACACACATACACACACATATACACACACATACACACACATATACACACACACCCCTACACACACATACACATGCACACACATATACACACATACACACACAATTTTTTTTAAGTCAAAAGAGGAGGGGATAAGAAGGAGAGAAGAGAATTCTCGTCATTGAGTTGGGTATGGTTTCCAACGCTGAGCGCCCATCGCCATGCCTCGGAAAATTGAAGAAATCTAGGACTTTTTGCTCACAGCCATGCGGAAGGATGCTAAATCTGTCAAGATCAAGAAGAAGAAGGATAATGTGAAGTTCAAGGTTCGCTGCAGCAGGTACCTCTACACTCTGGTCATCACAGACAAGGAAAAGACCAAGAAGCTGAAACAATCCCTGCCCCCTGGTTTGGCAGTGAAGGAGCTGAAATGAACCAGAGCTCTGTTCTGATCATTAAAAACCATGAAAAGTCAAAAGAAAGAGAGAAGATAGGGCCAGGCGGTGGTGTTGTACACCTTTGATCCCGGCACTCTGGAGGCAGAGGTAGTCTCTGTGTGTCCAAGGACAGCCTGGGGGCTGGAGAGATGGCTCAGCGGTTAAGAGCACCCTCTGCTCTTCCAGAGGACCCAGGTTCAATTCCCAGCACCCACATGGCAGCTAACAACTGTCTGTAGTTCCAGTTCCAGGCAAACACCAAGGCAAATAAATAAATAAAGTTTAAAAAAAAAAAAAAAAAGGACAGCCTGGTCTACAGAGTGAGTTCCAGGACAGCCTGGTCTACACAGTGAGTTCCAGGACAGCCAGGGCTGTTACACAGAGAAACCTTGTCTGGAAAAACAAAACATTTGGAGATCGCTGTGCAGGCGTGGAGCCTAAACATGGGAAAGAAGTCACAGGAGACAGCATGGCATGAGAGGCGCAGCTAGGCTGAGCTGGAAGGTGCAGTTTCCAGGTCCCCCAGCTCTAGGAGGATTCACATGGTACTCTGGCGGAGGGGAGAGTGGGCGCCCCTGGACTCTGGATGCTGGTGTAGGGTGTGTGTGAAGGGGGCATGGCCGGGGGAGGAAGAAGTGGGGGTTCTAAGTCCTCTCTTGGTTCTGTGGGACAGCTGCCATCTACAATAGGGTTTCCAGTTCCTGCCAAGTCCAGTGAATGTGAGGGGCCCACATGTTAAAAATGTGTAACAATTTCCTTTGGAGGAATGATGAGCAAACTGCTTTAGCTTTTTGTTGTTGGCTTGGTGGTTTTTTAGTATGCTTTTTATTTTGTTATTTGGAGACAGGAGCTCATATAGCCCAGGGTGGGTAAAGGCAGGTATAGACAAGGATGGCCATGCCTGAGCTATAGATGTGTCCCACCAGGTCACTTTCCCCCTGCCCTCTCCCTCCCTCCCTCCCTCCCTCCCTCTCCCCTTCTTTCTCTCTCTCTCCCCCTTCATTCTAACCCAGGTCCCCTGTGTTACTGTCAAGTCTTTGGGGCTACTGATTTTTCATCTGTGTCTTGGAGAAACTGTGTCCTAGAATTCTCAACAAAAGTGTTAGGTTTTACTTTCCTGAACCCATTTCTGTGTTAGAAAGAGATCACAAGGCTTCTCCCCAGCCCCATCACCCCTTTTTTAAAAAAAGATGTTTTATTTTATGTGTATAAGTATTTTTCCTGCATGCACTTAACCACTGAGGAACCATATTTCCTGGTTAAGTAGCAAATTTATTGAGATACACTTCATGCATGATAGAATTCACTCATTTACAGAGAAATTCAGTGAAGTTTTCGTTTTTATAGAATTGCTGAATTATGAGGCTCCTACTACAATAAGTTTTTCGAACATTCTTCACCCAAAAAGAAATGACCCATGAGCAGTCATTTACCTAGAGGTTCTCAGTCTGAGCTCACCTGAGTCTGTTTCAGTAACTATTCTGGAAGCGGCTTTATGCCCTGGGTGCCGAGCTGAAAGGATCCTGATGAGGCTCATGAGTTCAAAGCCAGCCTGGGCTACATAACAAAGCATCTCAATGCAGCAGCAATGTAGACTAGATGCCACAGAAGTGGGCATAGGGTTTGGAAACCTGTTCTTTGCAGAGAGAGCCAGCTACGCAGACATGGCCATGAGAGCCTGGAGAAGCTACAAGTTTGGGTGCAGAGACAAAGCCCCCGTGTGAACGCAGTGCACAGCAAACTCCCATGTTCTCCTGCCATTGCTTTTTTGTTTTTGTTTTTTGAGACAGGATTTCTCTGTGTAGCTTTGGAGCCTATCCTGAACTCACTCTGTAGACCAGGCTGGCCTTGAACTCACAGAGATCCACCTCCTGAGACTCCCAAGTGCTGGGATTAAAGGTGTGCGCCACAGCCTGACCTCCTGCCACCACTTTTACAAATTCTTTTAACTTTATTTTTTTATTATTATTTATTTATTTGCCTTGGTTTGGAATACAGACAGTTGTTAGCTGCCATGTGGGTGCTGGAATCGAACCCGGGTCCTCTGGAAGAGCAGACGGTGCTCTTAACCGCTG